>JABUQX010042406.1:0-10000 GCA_015478945.1 Trachelipus rathkii | reverse complement strand
TTATTTGAATGACTAACTTTAATATTGAATATTATTTAATCGAGGTGAAGCGTTAATAATTTATTGACAATCACTTTTATTGATTGTGAAATTTTAATAATTAATTATAAAGAAATAAACATATAAAGTGACAATCTCTCTTATTTCCTCTCTATCTATATACATAATAAATATATATATATTATATATATATATATATATATATATATATATATATATATATATATATATATATATATATATATATATATATATATATATATATATATAAATATATATATATATATATATATATATATAGTAATATATAGTATATATATATATATAACTATATATAAGTAGTATTCCGACATCCGGACCGCTTACCGTCGATTTCTCAAAAAGTATAAGAGGTATAGGTCTGAAACTTGGAATATAAGCTATGTATGGGATAAGCTGCGAAACCGTGTAAATTTCAAAAGTCGGTAAGGACTGTATTGAGGGGGGTCACCCCCCGAGGGTGGACGCCGACCCTATTGCGCTTAACGCCTTTGTTGCGTGATCTGAGAGATCAAGATTAGGCCTAAATAGCGTTTAGGTTCGAGCGTGATGACGTACAATCTCGTCGCAGACGAGATTACGTCAGTGCGCGAGAGCGCGCGCGCACACACACACACACACATACACACACCCTAACATATTATTATTATTATTTTATTATTATTATTACGTGAGTTAAGGAAAAAAGGAAACCTTCTGAGTTTGTTTTTTAAGCCCTTCTGCGTCTCCTTCTACGTGTCCTTCAGCACCGCACCGTACTGCACAGCACTGTACTGCACAGCTCCGCCTCCGATATGAAGGAATAGAGCTATCGTCTTCAAACTTGGTATATGATTATTGTGAGTGATAAACTGATCCCTGGCGAGTTTTGGTGACCCTAGGTCACCCCTAAGGGGTGTTGCCGCCCTTAGCGCCAAGGTCAAATTCATCTTGACTAAAAACCATGTTAGGCTTAACGTATCGGGCTAAAATTTGGATGTGAGCTATATGGTTGGAAAAAACCCGTAAAAAAATCTCATCGGAGACGAGATTACGTCCCTCTGCGTCCCCCCTGTAAGGGGGGACGTAGCCCCCCTAAAAAATTAAAATAATCTTAGAAGATTGAAAATTGGAGACAGGATAGAAGAGTCGGAATCGGAGTTGGAGTCGGAGTTTGGAAGTTGGATTCGACATGAATTATTTTTTTAGGCTTCCAGGGCTCCACGCGGAAGGGGGGTCTCAGTTTTGAAAAAAAAGAAGAGAAATCATGGAATGCAAAACAGAGGAATGAAGAAGAAGAAGAAAGGAAGAAAAAGGAAGAATGAGTGAGGAATGAGGAAGGAAGAAGAATGAAGAAATAAGAAGGAGGAGTCTGAGGAGTAGGCACAGACACCGTGCTGGAAGCGATGCGGTGCCTAGTTTTGTAAAACAGTCGTATAAACACACAAAGTTGTGTCCTTTATATAGGTTATTGGAACTGTAGATTTCGAAAATAATGGTTTTCAGAACCGTCAAGAAAATAAAAAATAAAAAAAATAAATAATAAAATTTCTATTCTTTTTGTTATAACTTTACAAATTTACGTTTTTTACATACCCTATCAGTAAATCATTAATCAAACTACCATCGAGCCACCATGCTCCGCTCCCCTCCTGTCCAGTCTTGATCTATTGATCTATTGAATTCAAGTCACATTTCGAGTAGTATTTTTGGATAAAACATAACATAAAATCAAGTTCTTTATATCACCGATCACCGATATAGTCTGACTAAACAAAGTTTTTTCACATTAATAAAGCTTACTTAGGATCATCTGAACTATGAATATAACCCACAACGACAAAACCTATCCATCTTAAACAGGAATAAAAGGTTAACGTTAACTAAAGTTTCTACGACTTACAACAGTAAGAACAACATAAATCACCAAAACCACGTACTTATTCACACTTTGTCAAGAATGTTCTCTAACATAGCAAATGTTAATTTTACATTAACATGTAATATTTTAACAAAAATTTACTATAACCTTGTGTAATTATCATACAGACAGGCAAAGATATGCTAACATAACAAGTTTTTCCTATTAATAAGTCAACATAGCAAATTACAGACTAAAGAATATAAATATACAACGACAAACCTGACACATCTTAAGCAGAAATAAACTGCTAACATTAACAACGATCCAAACTTATCAACAGTAAAAGTAACTAACAAGACTCACAAAAAAACACAATCCATTCATACTTTTATCAAACATATCTCCAACATAGTAATATATATTTTACAAAAAATTTAGCATAACCGTACCTGACCAGCATAATAACCTAATGGGTAAAGACAAGCAAGTAAAGTTTTTACTCTCTGTAAAGCTAAACTATGACCATAACATACTTAACACAGCCACACAGCACAACACACACACCACACACACACACAC
This sequence comes from Trachelipus rathkii, assembly GCA_015478945.1. NCBI lineage: Eukaryota > Metazoa > Arthropoda > Malacostraca > Isopoda > Trachelipodidae > Trachelipus > Trachelipus rathkii. The sequence goes on along the minus strand of JABUQX010042406.1, from coordinate 7,539 downwards.
CACACACACACTCACCAACCAGACGAATAAACAGCCATCATCAATCAATGTAATCAATAAATCGAACATACGAGGGAAGTAACAAAACAAGTTTTCGTATTTTATAACATATAATTTTCATTGAAAAGCGTTATATAAAATACATAAAAACATATAAATACATAAAAATTAATAAGTTTTATTTTTAAATATACTAATTCAATCTGTCAGCGAACTAGGATTCAGTTGGGTAAGCTCTATATATCTCTCTAAAGATTCAAAATCTTTGAAAGGATGTAAGTATAAATCCTTCAGCAACACTAAACCATTTTTTGGCGTATGACGATTCAACAGCACTCATTTTCTCATACAAGAGAGAAGTAAACTTATCCAAACTGATAGTTATTAATGCACTCCTGTATAATACTGAATTATACGGGAAACCATATGTTTCGGTGTAAATATCCCAGATTACACCATGTGCTATATGTATTAAGTCCTCAAGTATGTCAACATCGTTTAGGTGGCGTCCGTTTAATTTCGTTTTTTATTTTGTTAAGCAATGCTGTAATATTTTCAGCATGTTTCGAACTGGGAAACCTATACACGTACGCATGAGTGTGACAGCGATGGGTTTCCATAGTTGCGTACATCAATGGTTTTTAATACCGTCACATGATGAGAAGCAACGTCTATTCTATATCACCTCTTTCACACGGTTTCAACCTCTGATAGATATTTTCACGACCGTCGATCCATCGGATAACACAAACTTATCCTCTAGCCATGCAGCTGCGATATCGATAATCTTGATGAATCCATCAGCACAAACGAATAAAGGTCTATTATTTGAACCTTTGGCAGGAATACAAGCAATATCGGTATCCATTCGGTTGACGATTAAATATAAATGACACATCGTTAGGAATAACGAAAAGTCTGCGTGAAGATATCAACAACAGACGTGAGATTGCGGGGAGATGTCATCGTACAGTACAGCGAAAAAATGTCCTACTGACGGAAATCGTAAGCGTAAGACAACCCTTATAGGTAATGAGATTCTTTCTTTCAACCAATCAGAAGAAAGTAAACAGAATACACGCACGAAACGAACCAAATCAGTTCAAAAGGGTATATATTCCCGTTAGAAACAACACAAAACAACAACAACAACAACAAACAACAACAAACAACAACAACAACAAACAACAACAACAACAACAAAACAACAATAACATAGTACCAAAATAAGTTCTTTATATACCAACCAACGAATATATGCTAACGTAACATTGTTTTCACATTAATAAAGCTAACATGCCATTACCAGAACTAAGGATATAATGTACAATAACAAAATCTAACACACGCCTTACGCTAGAATAAACAACTTAACATTAACAAAAGTTCCATACTTAACAGCAGTAAAGTTCCTAGCACAGCATACAAAGTACCTTTCACACTTTTCTTCACACACGCAATATCTCTAACATATCAATGTTAATTTTACATTAACAACTGATTTACGTAGCAATTAGAGTATCATTTCGGATACATAGCAACCAAATGAGTTCTTTATATACCTAAACAATCGAATATATGCTAACATAACAAGGTTTTCATATTAATAAAGCTAACATAGCCATCATATGAAGCAAGAAAATAGATGTACAACGACGAATCTATCACAACTTAAGCACGAATATACTGTTAACATTAACAAAACTCCACACTTAACACCTGTAAAGTAACTTACATTGCATACAAAACGTAACCTATTCATATTTTTTCCAAAAGCATATCTTTCCTAAAACCCCAATAAATTTTTTAAACCGTTTTTAAATTTTTTTACATTTGACATAGTAATATTTAACAAGGATTCTATCATAATCTTGTCCAATTATCATACAAACCAACGAATAATTTGTAACATAACAAAGTTTTATCAAACATAACACAAAAATAAGTTTCTTTATATACTAACCATCGAATATCTGGCTTAACCAACAAAGCTTTAGCATCAATAAAGGGCTAACATATCATAACCGCAACTAAGAATAATAATGTACAAAGGCAAACTTTAACATACCTCGCGTATGAATAATCAGCTAACCTCCTGAAAATTCCCTACCTTATCAAAGGTAAAGTAGCTAATAGGTCATACAATACTCGATATGTTCCTACTTTTTTTCTCGCATATCAGCAACAGGTAAAGCCCTAGCATCTATCTAAGAAAATCCCTTAACAAAGTGACCAAATCTATCAAAGATACCAACTCTGGAACTATGAATTAACACCATCTTCATCAAAGTGTCACTCATCTCGAGTATAACAACAATTGACCTATGAATAAACATAGACATTAGCAAAAATTCTAGGGCAAACCTAACATTACCCAACAAAAACTTAACCTAGGCTCACGTTTCTAACACATCATAATCAGTTAACACAGTAATATCTTACAAAAACTCATCATTTCTCTAACAAATCAGTGTTATTTTTCACATTGTCATAGTAATATTTAACATAACGTAGCCTAACTTACGAATAAACAGTTTTCATTAAATAAGAGTATCTCTAAAGCAACACATAACCTTCCGAGAGAAAACCCATGGGGATGCGCCTTTTGTAAACACCTAACGCTTTCAGGAGTAACATGAAATATTTTTATCGTTACCCTATTTTAGACCCCACCCCCTTTCAGAAAAATCAAATTCAAAACTGGTAGATTGGCAACAGCGCATCAATACAAGAGGCGATTTGATAAGGCATGATAAGCAGCTGTAAGCACACCCTTTGGAGATCACCGCCAAGAGATGCACGAAAGACCCCATCTCGGGGTACCTGAAGGGGGTGTAAGGGTTACATAAGGCACAGCCCAAAGGCTGTGCCCTTACCGCTTACACCCCCTTCAGGGTACTCCGAGATGGGTCTTCGTGCATCTCTTCTGGGGTGATCTACAAGTAGTGCTTACAGTGCTTACAATCTGTCAAATCCCCTCTGTATGATGCGCTGTTGCCAAATCTACGGCTGTTTGATTGATATTTTCTGAAAGGGGGCGGGCTAAAATAGGGTATGATAATAAATATTTCATGTTACGCTTCCTGAAAGCGTTAGTGTTACAAGGGGCGCATCCGATGGGTTTTCTCTCGGAAGGTTATGTGGTGCTTTAGATACTCTTGATAAATGAAAACTGTTTATTCGTAAGTTTAGTAACGTTATGTTAAATATACTATGACAATGTGAAAATAAACAACTGATTTGTTAGAGAAATGATGAGTTTTTGTAAGATATTACTGTGTTAACTGAACGATTTTGTGTTAGAAACGTGAGCTAGGTTAAGTTTTTTTGTTGGGTAATGTTAGGTTTGCCCTAGAATTTTGCTAATGTCTATGTTTATTTATAGTTCAATTGATGTTATACTCAAAACGAGTGACACTTTGATGAAGATGGGTTAAATTCATAAGGTTCAAGATGCTGGTATCTTTTGATAGATTGGTCACTTTGTAAGGGATTTTGTTAGATGATGCGGCTTTACCTGTTGCTGATATATAAATATATATATATATATAATATATATATATATATATATATACTATATATATATTATAATATTATATATATATATATATATATATATATATATATATATATATATATATATATATATATATATATATATATATATAATATATATATAATATATATATATATTATATATATATTTTATATATATATATATATATATATATATATATATATATATGTCAGCCTCTAGAAGAGCCATAATCCATATCTCAAAAACTACAACAGCTACCGGGAAAAGGAATACATTGCTGGAATGCTGGTAACATTTTAGTGCGGAAAATGTAAAAAAAAAAAAAAAAAAAAAAATATTTTTTAATAATTATAGTAATATGAGTAGAAGGCCTATTTAGAGACTTTTATACGTTACTCGTTAAAATAAATAGACTTTCTATTAATTTTTTTTTTTTTTTAACTAAAGAATACCCCAAGGGTATACCGCACCGATGGCAGGAGTCGGGGTCTCTCGGCCTTCCGGGGAACTACGGGGTTGGACTATTTCCCCCCTCCGGGGAGGGTCTCCGGAACCCCCGCTCTTTGGTATTTGGGTGTCGCGGGGGTTCCTCCGCCCCTCCCCTACGGGGTATGGAAAACGTCCCCCCCCTGTGTTCCCCGTCGGCTCGAGCCCCCTACATTGCCGTGTAATACCTTTACAAATAATATATATATATATATATATATATATTATATATATATATATTATATATTATATTATATATATATATATAATATATATATATACTATGTGACCCGCCGGCTCGAGCTCCCCCCCAAAAAAAAAAAACCCAATTTTTTGTTTATTTATTTTATTTTTTTTACATTTTCCTAACCAAAATTTTACAAGGATTCCAAAAATGTATTCCTTTTCCCTGTAGCTATCGTAGTTTTTGAGATATGGATTGTGGCTCTTCTAGAGGCTGGCCAATATATAATATATATGATTTAATATCCTGGAGGGAACAGCTTTATTCCTAATAGGATAAGATAAAATATTTAATTTTTTTAAAAAATTAATTTAATAACATAAATAAAAGAAATAAAAAAAATAATATAAAAATTATAAATATATATATATTATATACTATATATATATATATATATATATATAATACTAGTTTTGTTTTTAAGTAAAAAATTACTATATTTTAATTTAATGAATAACATTTTACTCACAGGAAGTGTTCAAATGTTTCATCTTTAATTAAGAAGTTTTCTTTGCCACATAAAATGATCTACTATTGTAGAAAATGTAGAAAATGTTGCAAGAATCCTAAAACTGTAAAAATATAATAAAACAGTTCGAATAAATCTTTGAAATTCATATTCACAAAAATAAGAACACAACATCACGCTTGAGAATTTTTAAAAAAAAATGGCGCTTTTTAATTATATAAAGATATTTTCCTTGAATTTAAGGTTTCCCAATAATGCTGGAATTAAATATAAAAAATGTTTTTAAAAATCTAGGTTACCCTAAATGGGTTTCCTCGATATTTGTAATTTAAATATATATAAATATATATATGACAGAAAAAATTTTTTGGTATACCCTATATATATATATATATATATATATATATATATATATATATATATATATATATATATATATATTATATATTTTAATATATTTATTATATTTTTTACTCTTTATATATATAATAATATATATTATAATAATATATATATATATATATATATATATATATTGTAAACTTTTTTTTTTTTTCATTCCAACTTACTTTATAAAAGAACAGATTATAGAAGTTACCCTTAAATTTAGACTTTTAGTATAACTATTATATTATCATTTTATGTACAAATATTGACGCTGTTCTATTATTTAAGTTACCCGTGTAACGAAGCTTTAAGATGTTTCCATAAAAGATTCTATTTTATTATTTATATAAAAGAACAGTGATTTTATTTGAAATATTAAATGTATATACAAATTAGGATATTATTAAGAATACGTTTAAATCTTTTTTGAGCTCCGCAACAATACGATTTTGATCAATGATTTGCCTTCTCAGAAAGTCACGTATCCAAATATTCCATTTTACTTAATTAAGAAATTAGACAATAAAAGATTATTGATTTAATGAATATGTATATATATAATGTATAATATTATTATTAAGAAATGTTTAAGTGTCTAAAATTAATTAAAAAAGCCTAATTTAAGTTTAAAAGCTTTAGTTGTTTTCTTGAAGAATTTAAGATTGTGACGTCAACAAAGCGTTGTGACGTCATCAAAGCATCGTTTTCGATTTACCTTCCATAAATGATATTTAAAGTTTTCCAAGGCTTAGATAATTAGTTTTAAGATATAAATAGTAGTATTTAGTTATTTTCAGTTGTCCATAAAGGAATGTTAATGATAAGAATAATATTAGGCGTTATAACGTTTCTTTTAAGTTTGTAAATAAATACATTTTTCTTAGCTATTAAATATAAAATTAGTACCCTTTATTTTCAAGGAAGTACGAATAATTTTGACTTATTTCAATAAAATTAATTTCTTTAGATTATATGAAAAGTATTCAAGAATCGTTTCATTGTAGTTAATAATTTACTTGTTTAAACTTCTTTGGCGAATATAAGTGGCACGAGATTTGAGGATTCCAGAAAGCAAAGCTCTCTCACAAAGGCAACTGTAGCCAAGCTATCTTAGAGCGACATTAGTCTCTCAGCCGAACCTTTTACTAGGACTCTCAGTGGTGTCTGGAGTTCAATCCCTACTCCCTCAGTGGTGCTGGTGAGAGGTCCCAATAGATAGTTTCGGCTATCAGGCCTTCTGCCTTCCCCCGAACTCAGTGGTACTGGTTCCCAACTCATTAGGAGTTCCAGGACTCTCAGTGGTGTCTGGAGTTCAACCCCTACTCACTCAGTGGTGCTGGTGAGAGGTCCCAATAGATAGTCTCGGCTATCAGGCCTTCTGCCTTCCCCCGAACTCATTGGAGTTCCAATCCTATACACTCAGTGGTGCTGGTGTTAGGTTCCCTCCCATGTATTAACGAATTAAGTCTTTACCGTATTTTATATTTTTCTAATTTAGTCCTTAGATTTTTTAAATCGTTGTGGACTAAGGGACTAAGTCTGAGTGCGCTAGGGTCCTTAACATGAGGGTATGTTGTTACCTGTGTTAATGTATAGTAGTGAACTATGGTCTGGAATAAGGGTATAGATCTAAAGTTCAACGTTTTCAGATGGACCAATCTTAGGGGGCGTGTTGGTGTTGAAAAGAATTGATAAAAATGAGGAATGAACGTAGTAGAGAGTTTTGTGTGGTGTTGAAGAAAGGGGTAAATGAGAAATAGATGAAAGTACGGTTGAGAATGCGTTTGGTCAAATGGAAAGGGATGAATGACAGTCGGATGGTTAAGCGGATGATAGGTGGTGAGTGTGTTGCGAATCGACCGGCTGGGAGACGAAGAAAAACTGGATTGGTCAGTGAACGAATGTCTGAAGGAGAAGGTGTGAGTTTGGCAGAGGCGAGAAATAAAAGGTTGCATAATAGGAGTGAATGGAGGTTTTTGTGAGGGGTATGGTTGTGGCCCACCTGGGCAGGGGATAAACCCTACACTGACGATATGCCATAGTGAGGGACCGTCGCGTCCCGTGAAGCTCTAGGGTGATTTCTGACTGCGACGAGTTCTCACTAAAAGGTATAAAGTGGGAGCGGTAAGGCTGGGCTCTCTTTTCGATTTGTGTCATATTCTTGTACTATTCTTTTCAGATGCATGTCACGCACCTTACCCCCAGTTTTGGGAAGGAAGAAGGATAATAATAATAATAATAATATAATATAATAATAAATAATAATAATAATAATAATCAATAATAATAATAATAATAATGAATAATAATAATAATAATAATAATAATAATAATAATAATAATAATAAATAATAATAATAATAATAATAATAATAATAATAATAATAATAATAATAATAATATATAATTATAATA
>JABUQX010042405.1:7500-16587 GCA_015478945.1 Trachelipus rathkii | reverse complement strand
AGCACTGTAACGTGTTTCAGCAGGCTGCAACTTAGGTGAGAAAAAGGCGAGAGGTGCCCACACAACATTCAGGCGTTGATACAGGACGCCTCCGACTGCGAAGTCGGACGCGTCTACCTGAACTCTGGTGGGTGCTGAGTCCTGTGGATGGACTAACAGCGTTGCGGATGCCAGAGCTTCCGTGGAGGAGTCAAAAGCGGTACGAGCTTCATCCGACCAGTCCACTTTGGTGGAGCTGCCTCTCTTCTTTGGGCGACCGAGAGCGGTAAGGGGGCGGAGAAGTTCCGATGCTGATGGCAAGAAGCGATGGTAAAAGTTAACCATCCCGAGGTACTGGCGAAGTTGCTTTTGTGTTTCCGGAAGAGGAAAAGCACGGATGGCGTCCACATGGTCTTCAAGAGGACGTACACCATCTGCGGAGACAGTGTGGCCGAGAAAGGTGAGGGAAGAAACACCCAGTACACACTTCGCTGGGTTAATGCGAATGCCACATTCGCTTAACCGGGCAAAAACCGCGCGAAGATGTTCCTTGTGTTCTTCAGGAGTGCGGCTCGCGATGAGAAGGTCATCGAGATATGCCCAAGCGAAAGGAAGACCTCGCAGGACAGTATCGATGAACCTTTGGAACGTCTGTGCCGCATTCCGGAGGTCGAAGGGCATCCTGAGGAACTCGAAGAGACCAAAGGACGTAATGACAGCCGTCTTTGGGATGTCTTCAGGAGCTACAAAGATTTGGTGATAGGCCCTGACCAAATCAACCTTAGAGAAGATGGTTGCACCGTCCAAATGGCAAGTGAAGGACTGAATATGAGGAACCGGGTAACGATCGGGAGTAGTGCAAGCATTGAGGGCCCTACAGTCTCCACAGGGCCTCCAGTCACCTGTGTTACCTTTAGGGACCAAGTGAAGGGGAGAAGACCAGCTGCTCTTTGAAGGACGCACTATCCCCAACTCAAGCATACGCTCAAACTCGGCCTTAGCTTCCTTGAGCTTCTCCGGAGGAAGACGTCGAGCACGGGCGAAGGTGGGGGGACCCGTAGTTTCCACGTGATGGAGAACGGAATGCTGAGGAGGGGAGGTGGAAGAGCAGGGGCTGAGAAGGGAAGGAAACTCCTTCTGCAGGAGGGTAAACCATGGCGAAGTAGAGGTGGTCGGAGGAGCGACCGTGGAGATGTTTCCGAGCGCAGAAGGAGCAAGGGAACCTACCGAAACGATGGAGGTGGTGCCATCCACCAAGCGCTTGTTCCCGAGATCAACCAAGAGGTTGAAATGGGCGAGAAAGTCGGCTCCAAGGATGGGCTGTGTGATATCGGCGACGATGAACACCCAACGGAATTCTCTCCTGAGGGAGAGGTCCAGAGTGCACAACCGCTCTCCGTAAATGGCTATGGAGGAGCCATTTGCCGCGTGAAGCTTGCGGTGTGGGAGAGGTGCAGCAGGGTCGTTGTGAGGATCTCTAGGTAGAAGAGATATCTCAGCGCCGGTGTCAACAAGATATTGACGCCTGGTGGTGTTGTCAAACACCTTGAGAAGCGTAGGATAGTGTGAGGTAGGAGGGCCAGTATCCTTAACCACTCCTGCTAAGGACTGGCCTATGTGTTTCCCTGGTAGGTACAGGGCGAAGCACACTTTCTGGCTTGATTGCCATAAGTGTGGTGGTAGTAACAGTATCCGTTTGGATACCGCTCCCTACCTGAAGAAGAAGAACGAGAGCGGGAAGAACCTCTCCTGCCGGAGGGAGAACGCGAAGGACGAAGGTTCGCCTTGACATAAGAAGTCAGTTCCCTAACTTCCAATATCAAAGCGGACAATCCTTGTTCAACTACAGATATACGTTGCTCAAGGGAAGGCGAAGCATTGAAAATAGTCCCTGTAGGAGGGGGAAGAATTGTAGCAGCGGGGGAAGCGGGAAGGGGTGGGGGGGAAGGGGAAAGGGATGTAGGGGCAGAAACGGCGGAGATCTGCGGTGAGCGTAGCCGCAGCATGCGGTCCGCTTTCTCCGCCACCTCCTGAAGAGGCAAAGCAGGGTCCAAAGAGACCAAAATCTCTTGGGCCCACTGTGGCATTTTTTGAAGAAAAGAGATGACGAACTAACGTCTCCTCTCTCGGGGTTGGAGCTCCTCCCAACAGAGCTAGCATGGAAACCAAGAGCTCTGTTGGTTTCCTGTCTCCCAAGGACTCACGACCTAGAAGTTGCTCTAACCTGTCCTCCTGAGTGGCGGACAAGCGAGCTAGGAGCAGCTCCTTAAGAGTAGTGTACGGGGTGGGGGAGGAAGAGAGTACCGTGAAGGCGTCACGGACTCTCTTGAGGGTATGAGGCGGCTGTACCTCTCTCTCTCTCTCTCTCAGAGAGGTCCTCAGGGAAAATAGCCTCCGCCTGTAGGAACCAGAGGTCAGGGTCGTCGTCGTAGAAAGGTTGCAAACGAGGAGTGTGGGGAGCTGGGATTGTGAGGTGAGCCTGGGATGCAAGAGATGCATGTGGTGCAAGGGAAGTGTAGGAAGATGAGGGTGCTGGGGTTGAGTGAGGTGCAAGGGAAACATAGGACGGCAGAGGTTGCAAGGGTGGCAGGGGTTGCGGGGGTGCTGGGGTTGGGTGGGGTGCAAGGTAAGCATAGGACAGGCAAGAGAGTTTGCAGAGGTGGTGGGGCGCAAGGGTTGCATGGGATGCCGAAGGTGTCTGCGGTGATGATGCTAGTGGTGCAGGTGCTTGTGCTAGCGGTGCCTGTGTTGGTGCTGCTGCTGCTGCTGGCGGTGCCTGTGGTGGTTGTTGTGCAGATGGTTGTGCAGGTGCGAGGGAAGCAGCGGGGGAAGTTGTGTTTTCCGAACAGGATGAGGCTGTCGGAAGTTGTGAAGAAGAAGGCGAAAATAAAATAGGGTGCTAGTGAGCCAGCGGGTGATAGCACCAAAATAATAATATAATAATAAAAAATAATGATAATTATTAATATTAATAATAAAAAATTAATATTTATTAAAATATTAGGAATAATAATAATAATAATAATAATAATAAATAATAATAATAATAATAATAATAATAATAATAATAATAATAAATAATAATAATAATAATATAATAATAATAACAGATAAATAATACATAATAATAATAATAATTAAAAATTTAAAAAATACTAAAGCGAATAATAAAATAATATAATATAATAATAATAATAACAATAATAAAATATTTTCTCAGCTGCGTCTGCGTTCCAAGAGGGTTTCAGTTGCTATTTGTAGGTGTTCTTTGTGCCACTCCAATGGCACTGGTCACTCCAGAGATACCAATGTAAGCGTCTTCAGTTGCTGATAGTTGTCGCTTCTACTGTTAATACCAGGACTCTACTTTGGCGTCAATGAGAATGGTTTGAGGTTGAAAGAATCCACTTCCACAAAATAAATTTATTTGAGAGACAACAAAAATGGTACTTGAAGGTACAACTGAAAAGTACCACCGAAACCCAAGCTTGAGAACACTTAAATAAAGGTGTTAGCAATAATTTATGATACAAATTCTCCTCACTGCAAGACCGTGCTTTCTACCACATAACAGTTTTTAGAAGTAAGGCCGATGACGCAGTTGCATCATCCACGGGAAGAATCTGCCAGGTTGCCAGCAGTACTGTAAATAATTGCTGTCGCTAAAAATGTAAAAATATCGTAGTTGTAAACTGACAACAATATATATATATATATATATATATATATATATATAATATATATTATAATATATATATATATATATATATATATATATATATATATATATATATATATATATATATATATATATATATATATATTTATATATATATAATAATCATCATCATCATCATCCCCTACATTCTTTCCCCAAGACTAGGGGTAAAGTGCGTAACATGCACCGGAAACAGAAAAGTAGTAGAAGAATATGACGCAAGTCGAAAAGAAAGCCCAGCCTTACCACCCCCTTTATAAAATTTTAGTGAGAAACTCGCCGCAGTCAGAAAAAAATTTTCCCAACCACCCTAGAGCTTCAATCGGCACATCGACGTACCTTCACTATGATATCTCGTCAAAGTGGGGTTCATCCCTTGGCCCAGGTGGGCCACCACCATAAAACCCCTCCATTCACTCCTATTATGCACATTCCTTCTCGCCTCTGCCAAACTCACATTTCTCTCCTCCAGGCATTCCTTTACTGACTCAATCCACTTTTTCTTCGGTCTCCTAGCCGGTCGATTCAAAGCACACTCACCACTATACATCCGCTTAACCAACCGACTATCATCCATCCATTCCACATGACCAAACCATTTCAACGTACTTTCATTTCTTCTATCATTTACTCTTTCTTCACACCACACAACTCTCTAATACGTTCATACCTCATTTTATCAATTCTTCTCATACCTTACACACCCCTAAGATTGTCCATCTGAACACATTGTATTATAGATCTATACCTCTTATTCCAGACCAGAGTCTCACTACTATACATTAACAAAGGTAACAACATACCCTCATGTAAGACACTAGCGCACTCAAGACTTAGTTGTTTTGCATCCACAAACGATTTAATTGCACCAGACACTTTCCTGCCATTCACAACTTTCCTACTACACTCTGCATCATCCGTTCCCTTATCATCCAACATATATCCTAAATATTTAAACTCGGACACTTGTTCTAGCTGCTCACCATCTAACATAACTTCACACCGAGGACTGTCCTCACTCACAACCATAACCTTACTCTTATCTACGTTTACTTTCAAACCCCTCCTTTTACACACCCTGCCAAATCTCTCTACCAATGCTCTCAAAATCTCTCCAGATTCGCCACAAAAAAACAAATCATCCGTATATAATAGGTTGGGCATCTTCCACTCTGTTCCATTCTCCATCATTCTAACACCATCCCCGTCCACCCACACCTCCAGATCTTTCGCAACCCCATCCATATACAAATTGAATAACCAAGGAAACATAAGACATCCCTGTCTCACTCCGCTATTAATATTAAACCAATCACTTTCGACTCCATTTATTCTTACACACGCTTCACCATCGTCACACATACTTTTGATTTTATTCAGAAGCCTACCACCAACACTATATATCAATATCACCTGCCATAGAGCTTCCCTATTAATCCTATCATACGCCTGTTGCAAATAATTAAAACCTAAATACAATTTATTCTTCTTCTCCCTTATTTTCTCAATCATTTGTTTCAATGTAAAGATTTGATCCTCACATCCTCTACTTCTAAACTCACCTCGTTCTTCACCAATCAGTCCTTCAGTCACTCGAAGCACTCTTTCGACCAAAATACCAGCATATATCTTCCCTAAAATTCCTACAGCTACCCTAATCCCCCTTTACCCTTATATAAGGGTACTATTACTGCCCTCCTCCAAGCCCTCGGAACTATACACTCCATAAACGCTTTTTACACAACTTCCAAATCCAGCCAATCACCATCTGCCTCGCGTTCTTGATGCATTTCACCAGTAATTTCATCTTATACCTGCAGATTTACCATTCTTCAACATTTTCACTCTACCCATTATCTCCTTCTTACTAATGACCTCATCCCAAAACACCCATTCCTTCTTGCACCATCAAACCCACACACCTTCACTATCACCTCTTCATTACTGCCAATGTTATGCAGATTTTCAAAGTGTTCCCCCCCACACTCCCCTCACATCCATTTCGTCAGTTAAGAAAGCACCATCCTTATTCATTATTCAAAGCACATTCCCCTTATTCTAATTCTTAACATTTCGCCGTTTCCTTCCAGGAAAAGCCTTCTTATACTGCCTTGTTAAGTCCCCATTCCATCCTACCTTTCAAAACGTTCATTTACCAATTTTTCCTCCCTACAGTGCGCACCTTTATATTCCTTTTTTCCTCCTAATATAATTCCAAACATCTTTCTTTTGAAACCTCATCATTGCCATTTAATACATTCAACCACGCTTCTTTTTTACTTTTAACCGCTTGCATCACCTCTTCATTTCTTCATTCATATATATATATATATATATATATATATATATATATATATATATAAAGTATTATATATATATATATATAATATTATAATATATATATATAATATATATATATTATATATATATATATTATATATATATATATATATAATTATATATATATATATTATATATATATATATATATATATATCATATATTAATAATATATAATATATATAATATATGTATATATATATATATATATATATATATTGATTTTCCTTAGGTACGTGATGGTGGGAATAAGAACATTATAAAGTAGGTTTGTCAAGGGGAGGTAAAGGAGGGCAGGTTTACTAAACAGGTTAGAAAATTAAACCCTAATAAGAGGGGTTTTTACCTAATCAAAAATAGTTGATTAATGTCAGTTATTATTTTGGTTCATTTCAGATGATATAGGTTACATGTTAAATATTAAACATTCAATCATTGAATCGATATTATTATTAATGTTATATTAAGAGGAACTTATTACAATTAAGTTTTAACCAAAAAGAATATTTATTTCTGATGAATTAAAAGCAAAAAGGAAAGAGAAAATAAACTCCCATCCCAAAACCCCCAAATAATATTGATGAAATAATACTAAGGCTGAATATCTATCGATAAGAGTTTTGATACTTTCCAATTTACTGTAAATAAAAATCAATTACTAACATCATTAACATTGATCTATTTTACTTTTCTCTCTCACTATAACTTTTCCACTTTCATCAATATTATTAAATCATCATCTCTTCTCCAGTGTTAATAAAGGTAATTTATATTTCTTTTCATATTCGTATTTTCTTCTTTACTTATATATATATATATATATATATATATATATATTATAATATCATATATTATAGTATATATATATATATATTATATAATATATAATATAAATATATATATAATATAATATACCCATATCATAATACAACTACTAACACGTTCCACAACCACTCCCCGCCGCATTGATAAAATCCCAAATCTTGTCCATACTCCACTGAACAAGACCACCTACACATCTTCAACTCTATATTCGCCACCGACACCCCAAACCCGCCCCCCAACCAACCTCACACACCCCTATCAACAATAGCTACATACCCAAATCTCATCCTTGGAGGCGACTTAAATGCCCACCACACCGCCTGGTACGAAGACTACCCATCTGATCCCCGGGGCAACCATATCCTTAATGAATTGGAATCCCTGAATATCCTCAACTCAAAAAAAATCCCCACCAGAATCCCTCCCCAAGCAAACCAATCCCCCACCTCACCAGACATCACATTTGTTCCCCCTCCCTACATCACAGACTAACCTGGGACACAACCACCGACCTACAATCAGATCATCTCCCTATCCTCATATCTCTGACCTCCCCCCACCAAACTCAAAAAAAAAAGACCACCACATTTACTAACTACAAAAAAGCTAACTGGACAGAATTTACTAACCATATTGAATCCCATATAAACCCTACACCAATACATGACATAACAACATTAAACACCTCCATCACTCATTTAAACAACACAATCATCAAATCAGCCAATCTCTACATACCTAAGGGTCACAGAAAATCCTACAATTCCTAAAACTATCTCCCCGAAAATCAAGTACTCAACTTATTAAACAAAGAAACTCCCTTCCGAAAACTTCAGACCATACACCACAATAACCACTAACCAAATAACTAACCTAAACATTCAGATCTCTAATCTCATAACCGACTAACCACTACTAACAATTTACAGAATACCACTAAACAACGATCTCACGCATAGACAATTAAGAAACCTGGCAGGTATCAAAAAACTAAACAACTCACAAAACACCCCCCTCCCTCACACGAAATCCCCATCCTTGCCCGACAACTCCCTCCCTTCCTCAAAAAACAAGCAAGCAGACAGCCTCGCAAAGCACTACGCTAATATCTCCCGTAAACCAACTCTTCCCATTAATAGGTTAACAAAAAAACAACTCAAAAAACTTCCCTCAGATCACAACCCTCCACCTCCTTTTACAACCACAACTGAACCAGAGACAAATTTTTAAAACCCTTAAAAAAATTCACCAGCAACAGGACCGGACTCAATCTCCAACTTCCACCTGAAACACCTAGGAGGAAAAGCAATTCTCCTCATTACAGAAATCTTTAACAAATCTGGAAACTCAGATATGATCCCCCAAATCTGGAAACCAAGGCATTCATTATCCCAAATTGCAAACCCAAAAAAAGACCCCAGATTCCCACCTTCCTACCTATCGGCCCAATCTCTCTTCTTCTCCACCATCAGCAAAACTGCTGGAGAAACTAATATTCAACAAAAAAAAAAATATCCCTACACATCACCCTCCCAAGATTTCCAACATGGATTTAAAGGCAATCATTCAACAACAACAGCCCTACCTCCCTCACACAACACATAATAATGGCCTTCAACCCAATCCCCATCCACACAGATCCATACTTTACAGCCATCGCATTAAACAAAGCCTTTGTACACTGTCCCCACATACATCCTTATACAAAAAATTCTTCAATCCCCCTTAGAAACGACGAATGAAAAAGGGCTTTCAAAATTTCCTTACCAATAGATATGCCAAAGTCTTCCATAAAAACACCCTCTCCACTCCAGAAAACTACGAAAACGGCCGTACCACAGGTCGCCATTCCTCTCTCCATTCCCTTCAATCCTTTCACAGCGAGAGTCTGCTCACCCTACCAACCAATCCACCCAAACTAATTACTTACGCAGACGACATCAGTCTCCAGTTTCCCAACATCCACTTGTAAATACAGCCAACCAACACACCCAAGAATACCTACAGTTATTAGAAACACTTGGCTACTCACAAATAGAATGACAGCTTCCCCTCTTAAATCCTCCATTACCCTCCTAACCACAGACCGCCACCAATCCCCATTCCACCCAATAGTCTATTTGAACAACAACACCCTCCCCCTAAACAAAACCCAAAAAATATTAGGACTCACTTACGACACACATATGACATTCTCCCCCCACATCGACCAAATTACTTCCTCAA
>JABUQX010042405.1:0-5000 GCA_015478945.1 Trachelipus rathkii | reverse complement strand
GAGATTAGGGCTCGTGACGCGTACATACGGTTGAGTGTTTATCTTAGGTATAACTACGCAAAATATAGATATTATTATTATTAATATCATTATTATAAAAAAGGGAGCTAATTATATATTATATAGTTTTTAATACTTTAAATTATTATTAATTTATTAAATTTTTCTTATTTATATTTCTTAAGTCCGTATACAATATATTATTTATCGGTATAGTTTGAAATATTATCATTAATGACAGTCATTCAGTTTTATGTTATTTATTAGCTACGATTATATAAGCATTGGGCTACATTAAAGGAAGCAAATAATAATTTAATTATATTAATATAAACCTTAGCTTTTTCGTACGTAAAAATAACTAATAACCCCTGAGATTACTAGCAGTGATAAAGTATATTATGCATATATCAACTAGTATGTTAATATCACCCCCCATAGTTAACTACTTAATCTTCTGTCAGTACGACTTTTTTTCGACATATCGTACCATACCTCATTTACGTTAACTACTCTTGTCGCGGAGGTATGCTATCTACTTTGTTTTTTTCCTGACAGGATTATTGCTCTGAAGTGCTGAGTGAATTTCTGTGAGTGTTTGGATTTGTGTACATGATGTTATGTAGCGCTAAATTAATACTCTTAATTAAACTACGATAAAAAGCCTCAAACTGCACCTCTTACAAAGCTCCCCCTGAGTAAACAACTTTTTTATGAAGATTTTGTTTTAGCCTATAGGTAGAATACTCTGATTTGATAACTCAATTTACAAAGGATATTATAGAACCCAATACACATTGTTTCTGACTCGTTTTTGGTGCGAGAGTCGATTAACCTAAGATGTTAATTACTGAGCCATCCGTACACTCACCAATTGAAGTAAGTCCAATTCTCACAATAACTATACATGATATCTAATGGTTTGTATACATGGAATGGAAACCAATATTTATTATCTTCATTAGCAGTGATCAGACACCATACAAAGTCTGACAACTTAAATTGAATTTCTTATGGAATTCTGTTTTGTTAATCGATATAGGAGCAATAGCGCACCAACTTCGAACAATGCATCTCGGGGAGGGTGAAATGTACATATCCCTTCGGGGAGATAGTTTAAGAATACAAATAATACAAACACAAAATACTAAATACAAAAATAAAATAACAACCTGCCTAAAAAGAAAAAAATCTCAGCACCAAATGCATCAATTAAGACTCGTTCACAGTCAGTCAAAACTACACCTGAAGAGACCGTTTATATTCGGCGAAAGCTAGTTGTTTTATTATACATTTTATTTAAGTAAATGGAGTAAAAATGTTTGCTTAATGTATTAATTTATTAAAGTTATATTTAAAGTTATTGTCTCGGCCGAAATTTCAGGTGTAAATTAATTTCAAAATAAATATGAAAATATTAGAAGTTTAAAGCTATCAGAGTTAAACCGTATATATATATATTTACTATATATACTATCATAGTAAAAATATATATATATATATATATATAATATAATATATATATATATATATATACATATATATAGATTATTATATATATATTATTATATAGTTATATATATATTATATATAAGATTATGCCTCCGGAGCGCTTACAACTCGATTTTCTCGAAAACTAATTAAGAGCTATCGTTTTGAAACTTGATATATTTCTATTGAGGTGATTAAAACTGATCACAGCGAGTTTTCAATCATCTAGGATGTATATAGCTGTATTCCCTTTAGAGCGTAGCTGAATATGGGGTTACGCCATTGTTTGAACTTCCAGCGGGCGAATTGAGCCTAAAGCCTCCAATCGAACACCTGTTCGAGTGACCGAAAGTAGTTAGCTATTTTATTATTATATTATTTATTTTATTTTATTATATTATATTATTATTATTATTTACTATATTATTATTTCTCTTATTATTACGAAGAATAGATTCTGCAGCTCGAAAAACGATCCTGTAAGTGAATCGTTTTTACGAATCCGAGCACCGAACTTCCGGCTCTAGCCCCAGCATCCAAACTCCAGCTTCGACTCCCGGCTGTTCGACTCTCGAACCGCACCGCTCGAACTCGATGCTCCACGTCCATATATATATATACTTATATATATATATATATATATATACTAGATATTAATAATATATATATATTACATATATAACAATTAAGATATATTATATATATATATTATATATACTTATTCTCGTATAAGGCCCGCACCGCACCGCACCGTCTCTCACCACGCCCTGAACTAGAGTTTGAGTAACATGTATCTCTGTCCAAGAATTGTACCCGTTTAAGATAACGATGTTACATGACATGCTATCCCAGGGAGATGCTTGGCCCCCCAAACCTAGAATTAATCGACACGTAGAACGAGAAATCTCGGTAAATTACCTTCATATAAGAACCACATACGTATATGGTGTTAAAATAACCGTACACACTCCAGAGTGGGGTGGTGGCCCCCTCAAACATTTAATATTGACGTAGAAAGACAGAAACTTCGTATACAATCTTCATATAAGGTATCTTTATTGTAGATGAGGGTTACTACCAATGACCGTGCATCCCCCAGGGTGGATACCAGCCCCCCTTAGAACACATTGAATATTGACCTAGAAGCTAAACTCGTATAGCACCCCTATAAGGTATCCACGCTATAGACGAGATGAAATGACCATGAGCACCCATGGGTTGATTTTCTCAAACCTTAGATATCTATGTACCAGTCAATCTTAAGTAGGGTTGGCTGACATGTACCTTATATCCATTATAGGGGGTTAATATAACCGTACACACCCCAAAAGGGGCCTCCGACTCCCAAACCTGAAATATTGGCATAGAACGATGAAACTCAGTATACTATCCCTTCATAAATTACACATCAGTATAGGCGGTTATAATAGCCCGGTACAACCCCAAAGGGCATCCGGCCCCCATAACCTGAAATTATTTGACATCTAGTAACGACGCAAACTTGGTATACATCTTCTTCATGGTGGCATCCTCAGATACAGAAAAAAAAAAAAAAATTAAAATTTTTTTAAAAAATTTAAAAAAAAAAATTTAAAAATACTAAAAAATTAAACCTGCTCCGTTTTCCTTTTTTAAGTTTTTATAACTGTTATCAAGCCGTGATCTTTATATAAATCAAACCATCCTCCCCACCCTCCCTAGCCTCCCTGGTCTCCCCAGCCTCCCTGGTCTCTCCTGCCTCCTCAGCCTCCCCAACCTCCTCAATTGAGCGCAGAACGTATCCTCTCACACTTTTTTCTAACATATCATCGGGTATTTTACATTACAAGTAATATTTGAACAAAAAATTTTTATACTAACTTTGTCTCAATTATTACAATAGCTGATACAGCTGGATTATACTGTCAACGTAACACAAGTTCCACATCAAGTAAGTGCAACACCTATGCCATAATTGGGAAAACTATCGTATTATAATGTACACTATTGACAAAACCTAACGAGTGAGGCCTTAAGCATCGTATTTGAATAAACTGTTAACATCACACAAAGTTCCACCACATAACTATCAAAGACAGTATACGTAACATAGACACGAAAAAACGTAACCTTACTCAAACTTTCTCAAAACACTAATCGTGTTGTAAATTTACATTATCATCATCACTCAAAATAACATTTATACAAACTTATTCATAAACCTCTAATCTAATTATCAGTTACTGACCAACCGACTAATATTCTAATGCGACAAACAGTTATTTCACATCATTAACGTAACACTGATATTCTGAAGAAGAATTTAATGACAACGACAAAATCTATACATGTATAAGAGCTCGAATTAAACTGCTGCAACTTATTAACATAAGTTCCATCAGACTTACAACAAGTTAAACTACCTACATTGAGCTGCTGCAGAACGTAACCTACTCGACACTTTTCTAACATCTTCACTGAGATATTCTTTACGTATTAACATTTAGTCCTAGTTATACACTCACACCAAGCAATTTATCTTTCCATCTAATTTGATCATATCTGATCAATGAATATTATGCTGACGTAAACAAAATTTTGTACATCACATAAAGTATCAAAAATGTACTTAGATGCTATTATAAATATAAGTAACAATGACCAGCAAAATTCTTAGGTACGATACATTAAGAAAAAACAATGACTAACCAATTAAACAAAGTTTTCTTTTACCAATTAACTATTTTAAAACCAAGGCTTTCTTATCAACACATCTATATTATTTAACTTTTAATTATCTACTTACAACTCCAGGAAGGGAATTTTCAGCTTCGATGTTTGATCCATCATATGGATGAGGAGACCCAGTAGATGAATCTGAAGATGAGTCAGGAGAGGATGCCATATTGCTACCGACTTGCGTTAATTTTCCAGTTAAAATCTAATGAAAACACAGTAATCATGATTCTAACCACACAACACCAAACAACACTAAAGAAGAAACATGTAAAACTACTTACAACTTTATCTCGCAAAGACAGGTGGGAAATCATCTTTTTGTCATCCAAGGTTTCTAAGGAATCAGCATTTAAAAATAGTTCGACTTTAACATTTGCTGCGGATGACTTTAACCTCTGCATCACCTGTAATTTAAACATTAATAAATTAAAATAAATATTCTATGATTACAGTTCAAATATCTAGAAATTGAAGCCAATGCAATGACAAACTGGAAATTCTTTCCATCTCTGTATCATGAACAGAAGAAGAAAAGAAAATCAATACATTTCTAGTTATCGAATCAGAATAATAAACGAATGAATCTCCTCCACCTCTCATTCTACATATTTTTTCCATTAAACAGAGAATTCTAGGCATAAAATCGAATCAACGATATTTTTTGTATAATTAAAAATGAAAAGGCAGAAACAAATTGCCCACAGACCATTATTTAAGAATGCTAACCAACAGAGCTATGAAGCTAAATAATAATTTTATAACTTTAACTTAAAATAAACTGTGTTGTTTAA
>JABUQX010042404.1:0-17500 GCA_015478945.1 Trachelipus rathkii | reverse complement strand
ATATTATACTTATCATCGCCTCCCACATAACTGCGGGATGGTGTCAGTTGCAGATCCGCAAATCTCAAATAGTTGTGCTCTTCCGGGCTGTTCAGATATCTGAAGTTTTTAAAGGGATGTTCCATACACTACTCCCCTCCAAGTGAAACTATCTTGTGTTAATAATCTTTTTCCTTAGTCCAAACTAATTACTATTGCTAGGAACAGCTCCTTTATTCAAATCAATCCATCTCCATTTGAGTTTGCCTCTTCTCCTGCTACCTATTACCTCAGATCTAAAAACCTTCCTAGCCATGTCTCCTCTTAATTATTCTAAGCAGGTGTCCATACCATCTTAGTATTTCTTTTTTTCGCTTTTTCTACCAGGCTTGTTTCCTAGTAGCATATATCTCTTATTCTTTCATTTCTGATCCTGTCACTTCTCTTCATTCACACAGATATTTCTTAAGCCTTTCATTTCCAAAACCCCAAATCTTCTTTTCAAACTTTGAATTTAATGACCAAGTTTCATATCCATACATAGTTAGAACAAATACACTCAAATAAATACATTTTTATCTTCCTAGATAATTCTCTAAGACTACTTAATACTCTTTCACCCTTCACAACCCTATGGTCAATCCCTTCTTTCATCCCTCCGAAGGCCCCAATATTTTCTCTAAATACCTAAAGACTGTTATAGATTCTGTTAGGCCTTCCTCATTCACCTTTTTTTCATCGAACCCAGATTGAGAATTGTCTCCTTTGGGTTATTCTACTAATTTTCATCACTTTACCTTTAGTAGAATTAATTTTCAATCCTTTACCTTGATACACTCTTTCAAACGCAGTTTTTCTTTTGAATCAGCAACCAATCCTGTATCATCTGCAAATAGTAAAACATTGATCTCCCAATTATCCCCATGTTGCCACAAATCGGCTCCTTTCTCAATTCTATCTATATCCTTAACTACACTGTCCTAAATATATTAAACAACCACGGAGACATTACACAACCTTGTCTCAAACCTACTCCTTCCTTCTTTCTCTTAATCCTAACGCAAGTTCTATATTCCTATAAAAACTTTAATCGCATTTAAGAGCATTCCATTTACTCCATAATCTACCAATACTTTCCATAGCTTCCCTCTTTGAACTATGTCGTCAGCCTTTTTCAAGTCTTTCTTCTTTTCTGAGTATTTTTTTGCCAGCATTTTCAAGGTAAATACTTGATCCAAACAATCTCGACCATCCATAAAACCACACTGTTTTTCCCCAATCTGTTTATCCATAATATTTTTAACTTTATCTATTAGTATTTGTCCATAAATTTTACCTACGATATTCATTAAACTTATTCCTCTGTAATTAGACCACTCCTTTTTTTTTACCCGTTCCTCTGTAATTAGAGCACTCCTATTTTTCACCCTTCTACACTAATTTGTTTATAAATTGGAACTAGATAGAAGTCCTGCCAATCTTGTGGTTCCTCGCAGCTTTCCCAGCCAACATTGAATAATCTCACCAGTCACTCCACGACATTGTTACCTCCCTTTTACAATATTTCTACTTGCATAGCATTCAACCCAGAAGATTTTCCTACTTTGATTTCTTCAAAGAATTCACAATTTCATCCTTTGTAATATGTCCTACAATTTCATTTCTCAACTCTTCCTCCGCAAGATTTTCTTCTACTCAAATTTGTTTGTCTTTCTTCCTCCTCATCTACTCTTCCAGCATTTAGCATTCCTTAAAATGCTCTCTCCATCTTCCCTCGACCCCCCCCCCCCCATCATCATAAACTACACTCCCATTCAGTTTTTATTTCGAACCTTCTTAATCTCCTTCCAACACAGTTTACTTCTCTCCTGATAATTACCAACAATCTTTCCACTCCACCATTCGTCCGCCCTCCTCTTTTCAGCTTTCATGTTCCTTTTAAGTTCATGTCGCCTGGCTATTAATAGTTAAATATTTTATAAAAATTCCTTTTTTTCTTTTATATCTAATTCTTTACTCCACTGCTCTCTACCTTTTATTTTACTCTTTTGGCCAATCCTTTTCACACTACAAACGTCTCTTGTAGTCATTAGTAATGTTTCCTTAAAAGTATTCCATTCCTCTTGTACCCCTTCTTTATCTCTTTCTTTCACTATTCCCTATTTTTATACTCAAATTCTTTCGTATTGAATATCTTTCATTTTCTAATTTATCTACTTTTGTAACTTTTACATTCATGTTAAATTTCAATCTTTTCTTCCACCTTCCCTTCACCTTTATCTTTGCTTCTACCAAATAGTGATCAGATATACTTCTTGCTACACCCTTAAGACGTTCACATCCAACAATTTGTCTTTCTCCATTTGAGTTGCACATATATGATCAAACATGGCACGATTACTTGTCACTCCACTAAACCATGTATATTTATGTATGTTCCTCTTATTAAACCATGTATTTCATATTATCATCTCTTTAACAGCACATAATTCTAAAAAATTTCGCAAATTTCTGTTCTTGCCTTGTACTCCAAAAGGGCCTTAATATTCCTAGTATTTGTATATCACCCACCCTTGCGTTTAAATCACCTAACAAGCATACTTTATCATTTCTATTAAAACTACCCAAACAACCGTTTAGTTCATCGCAAAACACCTCCCTAGTGGATGGCCTAGTGGATTGAGCGCCCGGTTACTGTTAACTCAGCGACGAGGAGTCCAGTGTTCGAATCCAGCTGATGCAGAGTAAAATCTCCTTTGACTCATTCATTTATTCCCTTAATCTTCAACTAATGAAGCTAGTGCCGAATGGTTGAAAGGGAAAATGATGGGCAGGTCAAACGGTTGACATTTGTATATAAAAAAAAATAAAATAAAAAAAAAAATAAAAAAATCTGGTTATTTGGAGTTTCTCTAACAAATCCAACAAACTTAACTTAACCTAACTTAACCTAACCTAACCTAACCTAACCTAACCTAACCTAACTTGACCTAGCCTAACCTAGCCTAACCTAACCTAATCTAACCTAACCTAACTTACCTAACCTAACCTAACCTAACCTAACCTAACCTAACCTAACCTAACCTACCTTAACCTAAACTAACCTAACCTTAATATAACAACTACTTACCTAACCTATCCTAACCTAACCTAACCTAACTTAACCTAATCTAACCTAACCTAACCTAACCTAACCTATTCTAAAGCCTGTGGCGGGCTGTACTGGAATTTTTTTTTTATGTCGTGTAAACCTGTCGACCAATTATGGTAGTTCCCCAATTAATAAATTTACTTTGTTTCACATATTCCCATAATTCTTCTTTCATAATTATCGCAACACCATCTCTAGTCATGACTCTCTCACTCACCCCTTGAAACTAGTCCCTTGTAGCTTCCAAACCATTCCTCTCTTTTGCCTTTTAGATTTGGTTCACTTAAAGCATAAATATCTATTCCCCTTTCCTTGGCAAACATCCCCTCTACACCTCTTCGCTCTTACCCTCGGGAATTCACTCGTCTTAACATGCAAACTTGCAATTTTTAAAGATTCCCTCTGCTTATTTCCCACTTTTCATCCTGTTTCTAATTCTGTTTTGGTTTTCTTTGTTGTTTTTTTTTTCTTCTCCTTATGTGTTCTCTGTAATGGTCTTTCCTTTGTGTTTACCTTTCACTGAGGTGTGGCTGCCTACTAGAAAAGAAAAACAAATAACTAAGATGGTTTCCCAGCCTTTTGTATTCAGTTCGTATCTGGGGCGTTAAGAACAAGGATTGTTTTCAATGCTTCAAAAACTCAGTTCCTTTATCTTTCTCACCAAAGTGCATTGGGTAATTAATTAATTAATTTAAAAGTTTTTTATTAGAAAATTTGGAACGAACTTACCTCTCTCAAAGAACGAATGTTTGTCAGTTTGTTTAATAATCATTTTATTTCATATTGAAGAAAAACTAAATTATAAGGAGCTTTTTATTAAAAGCTAAAGATGTTTTACTTTTGTTTAATATATATATATATATATATATAATATATATATATAATAATAATATAATATAATATATATATATATATATATATATAATAATAATAATAATATATATATATATATATATATATATATATATATATATATATATATATATTATATAATAATATATATATATATATATATATAATATATATATATATATATATATATATAATAATAATAATATATATATATATATATATATATATATATATATATATATATATATATATATATATATATATATATATATTTTCTAAAAATAATATATACACATATTAATAATATTAATAATATATATATATATAATATAATATATAATATATATATATATATATATATAATATATATGTAATAATATATATATAATATATATATATATATATATATATATAACTATATATATATATATATATATATATATATATATATATATATATATAAATATTTTATATATATATATATATTTATATATATCATAATGGTCAGTATATATATATATATATATATATATATATATATATATATATATATATATATATATATATATATATATATATATAGAATATATATAAAATAATGTACTAACACTTTGAGAGACATACAAACTTTGTTTATGAACATAGACAAGTTTAAAGGTTTGAATACAGAACATACATGTATTTAAAAGGAATTGTCGCGACATTCCAAATGAACTGTTTCAAGTCGTTTGCGACAGTAGTATACCTATCCTTTGGACTGTGTGTTATCTAACCACAAACCACAAAACTGATAACAGAGCGTAGAACAGCGAGACTTCAAAGGGTGCCGCCGACCGAGAAAAGGTCACATGTTTCTATATTCTATATTCTATATTCTATATTCTATATGGTATATTCTATATATTCTATATATTCTATATTCTAGCTTCTAGCACGTGCCGACCTATGTTGTAGAATACACCGGTCTTAGTGTCTACCCCTATGTTATTGGGTACGGTGAATCGATTGGTGTACATTAGAAGGTGCTAGGATGCTTCCTTCTATGAGTTATTACCCTACCCCCTTTTTCTAGCCTTTTCTAGCATGACATGTCCTACGTCCTCGAATACACCCGGTATTAGTGCCTACCCCTAGGTTATTAGGTACGTGGATTCGATTAGTGTATATTAGAAGGTGTTAGGATGGTTCCTTCTATGAGTTATTACCCCACCCCCCTTTTCTAGCCTTTTCTAACAGCTGTGCAAACATTTTTATTTCTAGAGCTATGAAGTCGATCTTGATGTTGATTAGTATGTTTTGTTATATGCTGCGTCGACTGGTGATGTTGCCGTGCGTGGCGTTTTATCCGTTACGGTTTTAGAATGCGTTTGCGTGCGTTTCTGCGGGGGTTGATCACCCTTCATTGGAAATACATCGTGTTTGGACTTAAAATAAATGTTACGGTAATCTTTTCTCCGCGTTTTTATTTTTTTCCGCATGCGGGGGTCAGCCTCAACCGGACTCCGGCCGCGCGCGGGGAGAGATGAATCATCGTTATCGCCACCACCACCTGTTGTTGTTGTTGTTGTTGCTGTTACCCGCTAAATATAAATATTTTTTCTAAAAGACACCTCAGAATGATGAACAATAACAACAATAATAATAATAATAATAATAATAATAATAATAATAATAATAATAATAATAATAATAATAATAATAATAATAATAATAATAATAATAATAATAATAATAATAATAATAATAATAACAAGAAGAAGAAGGTGAGTATGAGGAATGTTTTAGAGTTTTATTATTATTAACTAAAAATATAAAAATGGTAACAATGATATATATATATATATATATATATATATATATATATATATATATATATATATATATATATATATATATATATATATATATATATGTTCTATATAGACACAAGAACCCCTTTATACCCATCTGCCACAGTCCGAGCCGTATTCAGGATAAGATCTCTCTTGTTGGCTGTGTGTCTAAACTTTTTAATAGAATTGATTATTGATACCTCTCCTAATTTATTAGCTTTAAATGTCATAGTAGGTACTTTTACTTCTTTGTATTGTTTGGTTGAATCAATATGAGGATTATCCGTATCATCCGTGTTAAAAACTACGTTATGAAACGTAGGTTCCCCTCCCTGTTCTTTCATTTGTTTAATAGCCAAAGCAGTAACATCTTTATCAGCAATCATCTTGTAATAACGGTTGTCATCATTCAAAATTTTCCATTCCCTATCTTTCGTTTTTTCTCCATCTTTTGCAATTTTATCCAAGGTTATATTCAACATAACCTCAGGATTGATAATGTCACTAGTGTTTTTACTTAACGTTAACCCCTTAGACTTCAACATATACTCATATTCCCCATTACTTTTTTTAAGACGTAGAGCATAGGATTTAGGACCCGTACAGATGAAGCTATCGGCTACCATCCCCCCTTCAATTTCATCTGTTAATTCCCCTAGAAAACGCCCTGTGTCAGGTACATATTCACCTTCTTTAGCTACGAAAATACAACTATCAGTGTCACAATACAAGACACGTTGACCCAGAGAATCCATTAAATCATAAAGTTCTATTCTACCATAACCGGTTACAAAAGCGGCTACAGCTATATTTGTAGATTGAGTGCCTTGACTAGCAAGAGATGTATAACGAACAGATGCTATGTGTTTTGGCCCAACCACCATGACATTTAAAAGTTCCAAATCAGTTCGCCTAGCTAGATCCCATACGTCAGCGTCACTGTGACATACAATGTCTTCCGTATGCACAGGTCTCTCCGCTAATTTTCCCCACAAACTATTTAAACACAGCTTTGCAATGAAACGTAAACAGGGGTTGCTATCTATCATTTCCTTAGTTAATTTCACCCCTTCGACTCGTTCGAATTCTGCGATGAAGAAATCTTTTTCTTCATCAGATAAAGGTTGACCGTCATCGCCTTTTGGATATCCTGAAGCTTCTGTTTTCCATTGTAGAAACTTTATTACATATTCTGTAAACATATCAGACATAGGTGTAAAAGTCCAAATCTCGAAAATTTTAGTGATTTTATACCCTTTTTTAACAGCTAGTATCAGTTCAGGGGTTGTATATACACCTCTAAGTTCTCTCTGAAGCTCTGTATGATTACATATCCCCTCGTATCCTGTCTCCGTACATGTACGACACAACGTGAAAATTAACCTCCCCTCATACCTCCCAGGGAGAACAGGGATGTATAAGTCCTGTGGAGGGAGTATACATACATAACCCACCCCGAAATAATCTGTTTCCATCTTGGATATATAATCAGGGATGCTGGGAATGTCTCTGCCTATACGTTTCTTAGGAATACCGGAAGGAAACTGTTTGGTTTTCTGTACAAAAGGATATAAAGATGTAAAATCAAGATAATATATTTTTTTACCGGTAGTGGGGGGATAATAATAAACGAATGGTTCAGTACGACCTCCATACAAAGCCTCCCCGATACGCAATACTTTATTTGCAGGTTCTTGACCTATTTCATTCACATATTTCCCTAAATTCAAGGTCCGTTCTTCATCGCCATTCACAACAGTTACATCACATTCAGCCATCATTTTTTCCCATTCACATTCCCATACACGTATAACTTCATATCCTGCATTCTTATATGATTCTTCCTGCAACATAGTTATCCTGTATCGATCAAGACTAGATATCCCCTTATGGATCTTTTTTTTCCCTTTCTCACAGCTCTGATGCCCATGCCATACACATCCATGATACAAATATACCACCTTCTTCACGTTAACCTTATCCATGGTAAGCCAATTCAATGCATTCAAATCTCTCAGCTGTACATCTACATGGATCTGTCTAAGCCTTACAAACACATCCCCGTTAATTGCCTTATACTCGTTACAAGGTACTTCAGTATAACCGTCAGGTTGTAAATATTTATTTCGAATCTTGAACTTACGCTCACCTCCATTCCTTGCATGTTCTATATAATGGCCCATATAAAATTCCATGAAAGTTAACCATTTAATCCCCGCAAACGAATAGTGGCCATCGTCTTCTCTACTGATGTGAGCGATAGACTTTTCTTTCATATAATGCATTTTAAACACTTTGAAACATAAAGCGGCTATGGTACTACATTCATTCAAACAATCTATTTTAAAATGTGTCCTGAACATATTCCTGAACTTTTCAAAACTCTGTCTTAAAATCTTTACATCTTGTATACAATATTTCACACATTCGGCTTTTATATCATAGTCACGATTCTCGAAAGTTTTATACCAAACATCAAAATCACGTTTCTCTGCATCATTCATTCTATCGACTTCGAATACATCTCTCTCTGGAATAACCCCTTTGTAGTTTATATTCGCTAAAGTTAGAAACCTGTATGGGAAGAACCCTTTTGCTATATCCCCCTTAATCCCCATGCATTGAGGTAACTTTTTCAAAGCACAGGGCATATACAACAATGTATCTTTAAAGGAAATGTTATTGTTAGACGACATGGTAATAATTTTATTTCCTCTTTTAACAGGATTGCTAGAAATAGAAGCCTCATGCGTTCTACCTAACAGTTTCGCATACACAAACTGTGTATCGAATTTTGACCCATTATGGGCAGCTACTATTATATCGTCATTCTTATGAGTTTCAGAGAAATTGAATAAATAATTAATCATTTTATCCACGGGGCATTTTTCGTATTCTTCTGCAGTTTCTAAATCCAGATGGAATACTTCAGTTCTTTTTGTTCCACATGTTTCACACTGTTCTGTTTCTTTTTTGCTGCATTTGTAACATACTAACATTGTTACAGCTAGATAAGGAACCATATCCATCATCGATCTTCCTGCAGCATCTACCCTTGCATTATGATTATATGTCTCTAAATCGTAGTAAAACGTAAACACGTTTTTACCCTTTGTATTTTTCTCTTTTATTTTTTTCATATAACATTTATGGATACCAGTTTTATCAGGATTATACTTTTCATAACATACATTACACTTTATATGTATACAATCATGGTTATGAATGCCATATTTATCAGCTATTTTACTTTCATCACATTTATCACAGATCTTAACTTTCCTGCAAATTTCCCCTTTATGATAGTTGTAACATTCCTCATTATAAAATTCCCTATTACAATCCTTACAATATCTCCTAGGGACTACTGCATTTTCCACGTTTCCTTTACAAAGATGTGTGAGACATTGAGAACAGCGATACTCGGGACATTCGCTTGATATATGTTTATGATAATCATCAATAAAAATGTAACATAACTGACAGAAAATAGGTGATGTATTTTTACGCGATTCTACACTACCTATCGTAGATTTAATTGTATGTTTAGGAAGGGGATAATAGTAATGGGTAGTTTTAAAATCAAAACCTATTACATATAATGGTTTTTTACGGTCCTGTTCACGAGGTAAATACACTACATGGAATTTTTCATCTGGATCGTTACGGTATACATATATTCTACATTGTAGCACCCGTTCAATTATCTCGAACTTAGCAGCACCTAAGGGTTCATTATATTTTAATCCGCAAGCGTTAGCTATTTGTATACCTAACTCATGTATATTGGAAGGGAAATATAGAGATATTTGATGAGGCTTTTTACGGTTAGGGTTTCTTTGTTGTTCCTGAAATAATTTATAACAACAAGCAATTGCTCTAAATCCACAACCTACCTTATATGCGGTATCGTTATCATTACTTATTCTTAACTGTACAGTATTCAATTTTTCTTTAGGGAAATTAACTTTGAAAGGTATAATAGGACCATTACCTTCAACATCATGCGCTACCTGTACTTCAACAATGAAATCGCTGAATGTAGCTTTATCCCCAGACTGAAAAGCTGTTATTAAACGACCTGTCAAATAAGAAACCAAATCCTCTCTATCCATTTCAGCGTAAGGGATATTTACATGGTACTCATTCCTACCCCCGTCATTGAATGTAAACCATACACGGATTCTAGCTTTTCTCTATGTGACACATCATTTCTTAAATGCAGTATAATATCATTGATAACTCTCATGAAAGAATCCCCTATATCCCTACCTTGTTTGAAAACCCTAGCTTCATCAACCCGGACCCTATATTTATGTGTTCGATAACCTCCAGATTCTCGTATATCGCAGCTCTCGTTACATCTGATTAGTTTCAGCTGTGAATTTTCAAAACCCTCCCTAATTACTACCGTTATCCATTACACCCGTTAAAAACCCTGTTTCGTTATATCTCGCACGGCTATGCCATCAACAGTTTTCGGTTTACTTTC
Organism: Trachelipus rathkii; assembly: GCA_015478945.1. Lineage (NCBI taxonomy): Eukaryota > Metazoa > Arthropoda > Malacostraca > Isopoda > Trachelipodidae > Trachelipus > Trachelipus rathkii. The sequence continues at coordinate 7,194 of JABUQX010042404.1, read as the reverse complement.
CTCTCTGTGAAAACAGGCAAAAAACATATGTTATATATTATATATATATAATATATATATAATATATTATATATAATAATATATAATTATATATATATATATTAAATATCATATATATATATATATATATATATATATATATATATATATATACTATATTAATATATAATATATATATATATATATATAAATACATATAATACATTCAGATTTCAGATATGACGTTGCATAATTCATACTAACACATCCTTTGTTATTAGAAGGGGGGATATTTCGTAGCATATGGGATAAGGGTTAACAGCGATGTTGGTGGCCTTGTACTCAATTGAATCCATCGGTGTAGAAACCATGACTCATCAGAATATGCGGGGTCATCGGGATTAGCAGCCTCATCATCAACATCATATTAACATTGGAAAGGATCCGGGCTCCTAACTCGATCGCGCCTGCATAACGTTTTATTAAACGCTCAACTCTTCTGTTTCATTATATGACAATGACGTTTTTATGCCTTGATTCTCTGTTAAGAATAATCAATTTGAACACATATATATATATATATATATATATATATATATATATATATATATATATATATATATATATATATATATATATTATATATATGTATATATATGTACTTAATTAAAAGGTATTAAATATACTATTGAAGGAATTGAAATGTAAATGAAACTAGTTACCCCTCCTTTTGATTTCGATATGTATGTTATTGGTTTCCATCGGCGTTGTTGAGGTTGTGGAGGTACAGATCCATCCGATGATTCTTTACATTCTGATTCAGTTGAAGCTTCAGAGGGTTGTTGAATAGAGTTCTTAGCATCTTCTGGTTTATTACACTGTATACCACCGCCGGTCTGATTTTGCGTCATTCTTCTAAGGCCTTGTAATTTACGTCTCTCTGCTTTAGAAACAAGTTTAGGACGAATCGTATTTGGATCCTCTATAGATACGGTTCCTCCAGAGGGTTGTTGTTGTTCTTGCTGTTGTTGTTGAGAGGGATTGACTGTATCTTCAGGAACACAGTGTTTACTTTCATCTTCGATTTGAATTTGTACAGTTCTTCTACATGCCTGTATTCTACGTCTCTCAGATTTCGATATAAGCCTAGGATGCTTATTCATGTTATCATTACCTCCACTACCACCACAACCTCCACCTCTTCCTGAAAGTCCTGATTCCCCGTTCATATGACAACATGGAGTGAACTGTAATATTTTTACAAGTGTTTAAATAACAGTATACAAGTTGAATATTTTTCAATATTAAATAAAAATAATTTTTAAAAAATAAATTTTCAAAAATAATTTTCAAAAATAATTTTTAAAAATAATTTTTTTTTTAAAAAAAAAAATTATTTTTGAAAAATATTTTTAAAAAGAAAATAATTTTATTTTAAAAGTGAAAATAAAATTAGAATAAATTAAAATTTTTTAAAAATTATTTTGAAAAATAATTTTTAAAAATATTTTTAAAAAGAAACAATAATTTTATTTTAAACTTGAAAATGTAAATTATAAGAAAAATAAAATTAGAATAAATTAAAATATTTTAAAATAACTTACAGCTAAAAGTTTGAAAAGATTTTCGGCAAATAAAAACATCTCGAATATAGGACCCATTTTTTTTCTTCTAAAAAAACTGATGACTCTTCACACTTCAAAAACTGTAACAAGAATGAAAAATGTTATTATTATTATTTCCACGGTTCCAGATTCTAGAAACATTATTATTATTATTATTATTATTATTATTATTATTATTATTATTATTATTATTATTATTATTATTATTATTATTATTATTATTATTATTACCTAAGGAAAATATATAGACGACTACACATGTACTAGAACCTTGTTAAACTAACTCTTCAATCTAATGCATAGAGAAGATAAAGGTTGTATAACATTACGCAATACCTTTAACTCCGCCTCTACTGATAATGACTTAGATAAACAACTCTATGTAGCCATGTTTCGATATACATATATATATATATATATATATATATATATATATATATATATATATATATATATATATATATATATATATATATATATGTTTTTTAAAAAATGAAAACATTTTTATCTTAATGTTTAAAGAGTATGGATGTGTGTAAATTCTTATTCCGCAGTCCTTCCACATGTCTTGTTACAGGCCCTACGGGTTGTGGAAAAACATTCCTGTTGTTAAATATTCTAAGAGAAATAGAGATTTTCGAACAGGAACCAATAAAAATAATATGGTGTTACAATGTTTACCAGGAAAATAATGCATATAAAGATCTGATTCAGTTTCATGAAGGAATTTACGAATGTTAAAAATCCTTTGGATAATATACAAGGTCCATAAAATTGTTATACTAGAATGATTAAATGCATAAAGTTTGAATGGAGAATAGGCTGAAACCGTTTTACTGTATATTCTCATCATTTAAATATTTCAGTTTTTTATCCCCCAGAACATTTTTCATCAGACATAAATACTATGAAGAGTGTATCTTTTTAACCTCAATATCTGTGCTTGTTTGGACACAACGTCCGTGATGTAAGTCAGTTAAGTGTTAGCTAATCAGCATTTTCCTCTCAACGTAAAGTTTTAAAGGTTATATAAAAGAAGTTACATCGAAGCGCTGGTTATTTTAATGTGCGAACTTCATCCGTAAAAACACATACAAGAATTCTATTGGAACTAACAATTTTACCTCACGAGATAGAAACTATTTACATCCCCTCATAATGCTGGTGAAAAAATATTTACATGTTATAAAAAACTATAACAAACTAAATGAAAAAGAGAAGAAGAAATATCTTAAAAGTACACGTTTTATCAAATGTGTAAGCGAGATATGCTTAAATCTTATAAAAAGAATTCTACCTATAAAATCTAAACAGAAAGCTAAGTTACGTCAACACAGCAACATCGTTCGTACACTCGTTAGGAGAACGAAGAATAAGAATTTCAATAAGAAAAAGAAATTACTTCAGAAAGGTGGAGGTGTATTCCTACCTTTGCTGTTCTCAATCGTATCACCAATCTTAACTAAACTAGTAACGGGAGAGTAAAGTGTAGATAAAATATGAAGAAAGCCGTAGTTCTTCCTTTCGAGATGTATCAAAAGCTTCAGAATATTTCCTTACAGTCAACACCTTCACCAACAACAGGTATAACATCTCAACCTATACCTACCACTTTGCAAGACCCACGAATAGAACAATTATGTATTATAGAGAACGATTTAAATGTAATTTTAAATTCCCGAATAGGGTTAGATGAAAAGAGAGTGAAATACCAAACTGTTTTACAGAGATTATTAGATTTAAAGGATAAATACAGCAGTACTGTTTATACAACGGGCTCTATAAACGATATCTCTCATAAGAAGAATGACGAAGACATCGTTAATGAAAAAATTGAGGAAACTAATAAAAAGAAAGACTTTAAAACAGTAATAGAGGGTTGTCTGCCTATCTCGATTAAAAATAAAGGTATAGCAATATATAATATTTTAAAAGAACAATTAATATGGGATGATCTAGGTCAAATCGTAATTAACGGTTCAGTTGTAGAAGGATCTAATGTTGTAGATTTAGTATCTGATTTATCACGTGATTGGAAGAAACAACCCGTAACAGGATGGAATCAAATCATACATGAACTTCAAGCTGTAAATTTCCCAAGAAGTTTAATTCAAAATAAACAAAGATTAAACGACCTAGATAATATTCCTTCCTCCTCATCCCCTTCCTCCTCTAATGTAAGGATGGCAGAACCATCAGGTACTCCTCAAAGAATAATAAAACGGAAAATAGCGAAACCTTACCCTTCAACCTCGAAACTGCGAAAAAAAGCTGATATATCACGTATCTGGCTTCGCATGTAGATAACAACAACCCTGAATGTTTATTTCACCTCGAAACTGTGAAAAAAAAAAAAAAAAAAAAAAAAAAAAAAAAAAAAAAAAAAAAAAAAAAAAAAAAAAAAAAACGTATTTGGATCTAAATATAGATAACATTAACCCTATTTGTTTAGTTCGATGTGTCGAACGTTGATAGGTCCATTTCGACTCCGCCTATTTTTCTTCATGTTATATAAAGTAAGACACTGTGAACAAATCTTCAGTTACATTCTAGCCTTAACATTACTAAAATGGCTTCTCAGTTAAAATCTGTCCGTTTAAACGATATAACAACATGGCGAATCGATCATCCTAAAGGAGCAGTTTCCTTATGTTTCCGTAGGAAACAGTCATCTGAACGTTATATCACCTGTAGTACACCTTCAAATATTCAAAATAGACCTTTATTCATTTCATGTGAGGATCTTAAATATATTAAGGACGCTGTATCAAGATGGAAAGAAGAAGGATATACTAATTCATCAGTTATCAACGAGTGGGGAATAACTGTTTCTGGAGGCTCCGACAACGACACCAAACGTCTTACTTTAGTTTTCGCTCTTCATAACAATATCGAAAGCGTGTCAATAAGAAATTGGTGGCGAGGAAGCAATACAGGTATCTATAGAAGATCCCCATCAGGATTTAGTGTTGTAGGCCGTGAAGCTATAGGTATGTTTATTAACATGTGTAACGAAGTAGAGAAGAAACTTATTTTGGTTAACATTTTAGACGATCTTATCTGTACATCCCAACGTTTAATGTACGAGGTATATTTTTCAAGCTACATGTTCAATGCTCAAACTTTTACGTGTATGTTAGAAATTATAGATATTGAAAAATTCACAGTCTTATATGATGAAGAAATGAAAACAGAGAAATATAAACACCGAGAACTCCATATTACAGCTAAAGATTTGTATACATATATGACAACGGTTGGAAGAAGAAACTTAGAACAGTATATAGATAACATTCTACAGCAAGATCTTCCCGTTTAAAATTAATTTTTTTATGTGTATATTTTCTGTATTATTATTATATATATATTATATATAATTATATATTATATATATATATATATATATTTATATTATATATATATATATATATATATATATATATATATATATATATATATATATATATATATATATTCTTTAAACAAAATATTTTTGTTTAAAAGTGATAAATAATTTTGTATATGAGAAAAATAATTTTAAAAATATGTAAGTTAAAATAAAATAATTTTTGTATACATTTTTTTTTTTCAAAACCTAATTAAGTTATAATAATATACGTACTAAATATATATATAATATATATATATCTATATATAGTAATATATATATATATATATCTATATCATATATATATATAATATATATATATTATATATATATATATATATATATATATCCAGACACATGTATTTATATCAGTGTCTAATATGGATGCTAAAACGACGGTTGACAAATATTACTTCGACTTGAAAGAGCCATACAGTTATGGAGGTTTCACCAGGTTTGCTTCAAACTTTCCAAACACCGAGAAAAAACAGTTGAAAAAATATTTAGAAGGCGAAGAAGCTTTTACTTTACATAAACCTATCCGTCGAAAATTTCCCACCCGGAAAACCATAGCTCACCACCTCGATAATGTCTGGCAGTTAGATTTAACGGAAATGATTAAATACAGTTCTTATAATGATGGTTATCAATACATTCTTTTACTATTGATGTGTACTCTAGATACTTATGGTTAAAACCTTTAAAAGATAAAAAATCCGCTACAGTGGCTGTAGCTGTGAGAGAAATTATAAATGACGATGACAGATATCCAAAATTGATTTGTACGGATAAGGGGTCCGAATTTTTGGGTAGAGAGTTTCAAGAAATTACTACTGAATACAATATAAACATATTTTTAATCATATTGTTCGGTAAATAAAGCTGCTTTGTAGAAAGGGTTCAGCGTACAATCAAAGAACGAATGCATAGATGATATTTTGCTAAAATGAATATTTTAATATATTTGATATTTTAATATATTTTGCTTATTCTTACAAAAGATCTTTTCATAGAACTATAAAACATACACCTATAGAAATGTTAAAGATAAAACCGTGGTTGAGTTGAAAACCGTAAAGTTTGTAAATTAAAGATAATCAGGCATTAAAAGTGAATGATTCCGTCAGAGGTTTCTAGCTTGACGACAAGTTTATGTAAAAGGATTATGAAGCGGGTTGGTCTACAGAGGTTTTTAAAGTGGGTGTTATTCGTGATTTTCGCAGATGAAGAAGCTTAATTAATATTATCTTAAAGACTGATGGAGAACCGTGTAAAAGGAGGTTTTATAAACCAGAAATATCAGAAAATACGGTTTAACCCTGAACTAATTGTAAGAATAGAAAAAATATTAGCGCTACAAGGAAAGGTAATAAATAAACAGTATCTTGGTGAAATGGATAGGACTATCCCATCAAGTTTAACTTCTTATATAAAAGCATCTGAAATATATAAAACAATTAATCAGTTAATATTAAAATCACATGGCAGAGTCGGATGCCATTTCCTATTTAAACATGTGCCGTTCATTGCAGCGCAGGATTTAACATCCTGATAATAAAGTTGGATTTCACTACAGAGCTAATGAATCCTCTACAGCTCGACAGAGATCTCTATGAGATAGGATTATGTGAAATGATATTAGATGTTAATATAGAGAATGTTCCTCAAGCTCGTCATTGGTTAATGGTATATAGATCTGCAGACTATGTTAAATCTATATTAAAAATAAAAAACACATCCGATTTAAAACGTACAACAATTAAAGGTTCGGAATATTTCTATGAAAAATTCGTTCTAAGAAGGGGATATTACCGCTCAACTCATGACAATTCCATATTATTTAAACACCCCAGTTTGCTGTAGAGTAAGAATATGGTAAAAGATTTACCCTATACATTATTAATAACTATCTCGGGGAAGACAGAGTATTCAATCACTTTTAAGATCAACAACAGGAGTGAATTTAGAGACCCTGAAGTAATTCATCCTAAACGTTCCAGATTGGTTTTCGGAAATGTGTACATGAACACGAAGCTGTAATAGAACATTCTACTGTTCTAAATAGATAATGGAAATAATGAAACGCTTCTTTGCTCTGAACAACAGTTTAACGATTCAGACTTATCTAACTCATTAATATGCATTCCTTCGAGATGTTCAAGATCAGTGGGATGGCATACATTTACACCGATTTAGTTGAAC
>JABUQX010042403.1:17500-29151 GCA_015478945.1 Trachelipus rathkii | reverse complement strand
CTGTTTTGTACTTCGTTCAGTTCAGTTGGGTGTTTAACCGTTTTCGCATTTATCATTGAAACGCTTTCGCGTTTTCGTGCCCTTCAACGATATAATATATATATATATACTTAACAGCAATAACATATATATATATATATATATATATATATATATATATATATAATATATATATATATATATATACTTAATAATATATATAACTTATATATATATTTATATATATATATATATATATAATAATAATAATAATAATAATAATAATAATAATAATAATCAGATCATGTGAAATGTAATAGTTATATGCCCTAGAGCACAAATAAAACTTTACTAAGTACTAAAATCTACTTTATATATTGCATACCTCTTTTAACATATTGTATTTAGGGTATCTTCTTGCAAAATACGTGAAAAAGACTTGTTATATATGAGAAGAAAACAAAGTAATTTAAAAAAAAAAAAAACAAAAAAAAAAAAAAAATTGACCTTTGGTTTTTAAAAAAAAACGTGTTTTTTAAAAAAAAACAAACAGTTTAATCAACTATATATATATATATATACATAGCAACAACATATCTATATATAACTATATATATAACTTTCTGTATATATATATATACTTTCTATATATACTATATATATATAATACTATATATACTATATATATATATATATATATATATATATATATGGTACATGTGAGCTGGATGACCCGCAAACTTGAGTAGTTTTTATGTTGAAAAGTTAAAAATGCATTATAATTGACCAGAAATTGCTTTCGGTGTGAAGCTCAGATTGTTTCCTTTTAAATTTTTATTAAAAATTGCATGAACTTATTTCCGAATTGTGTTTAGTTTTTAATTTTCTTAGGTACAATTTACCGTTCCAAATAAAATAAAATGATATTACGTTTATTATTAAATTAAATGATAAATACGTTTAACAGGTAGCTTAAAAAGGCAAAATTTTAAAAAATGAAGTATCTCGAAAAGTATGACACCTACAGAAACCTTCATTTTTGGAAGCAACGTATAAAGCTTATTACAGATGTAAAAAAAAAAAACAAAAAAAACGAAAATTACGACATTTACAAAATAAATTACATATATTTGGAATCAGCGTATAAAGCTTATTACATGCAAAGTCATTTATGATTTAAAACTAACGAATACCCAAGGGTAGACCGCATTGATACCAGGAGTCGGGGTCTCTCTCTCGGCCTCTAGGTGGACGACAGGGACTTCGTCTATACTCCCCCCTCGGCTCGAGCCCCCTAATGAAAATATATTTCCTTGAACTTCAATTTTTAAGGGCTCGAGCCGATGGGGGACTGAGGGGGGTTAACATTTTTATAATAAGCTTTATGCGCTGATTCCAAATATGCTATTTTTGAAGTGTCAAACACTTTCGGTAATACTTTGCCCCACTGTATGAAAGTATCTTGTTCAATTCTCCTGGCCCACCACTGCAGGTCTGCCCTTAAGTATTGATAAACTGGATAAAAGTTTAATAAAGTACCAAAAATCGACAAAATATTTTTTGTTATCACTCCTTTACCTTGGCTCTCTCTCTCTCTCTCTCTCTCTGCTCTCTCTCTCTCTCTCTTTCTCTCTCTCTCTCTCTCTCTCTCTCTCTCTCTCTCTCTCTCTCTCTCTCTCTCTCTCTCTCTCTCTCTCTCTCTCTCTCTCTCTCTCTCTCTCTCTCTCTCTCTCTCTCTCTCTCTCTATATATATATATATATATATATATATATATATATATATATATATATATATATATATAGCTACAAGTTTGTACGGTCTCGAGTGATATATAATATACTACTATTTCTTATATATATATATATATCTTTATATATATATATATATATATATATATATATATATATATATATATATATATATATATATATATATATATATATATATATATATATATATATATATATATATATAGGGCCTTCTTTGGAATTGGCCCGGTAATCGATATTGATTATTTTTTATATCGATAATTTTATTTTAAAAATATCGATTATTTTTTATAAAATCGATATTATTGTTTTTAAATTATTTTATATTTTGTAATAGTAAATTAAAAATATTTTCATTTTTTTTTAATATTATTTAATATTCTGTGAAGTAATAAACGATAGATTTTAATTTTTTTTTTTTGCAAAGATTTAATTGGGTTATTCATATTTTAAATTTAGATTTAACAACATGTCAAAGAGCATTGTTAAACTTTTTCAAGATATTAATACGAAAGAAAAAGCAATTATATTTCTAATGAATCATGGAATACTTCACTCTTCAAGAATGTGTAAGAATAACCATACAATGAAACTTTCATTAAGTACTAATAAGGATAGATGGAGATGTCATTTAAAGAATTGTGAACAAGAAATACGCTTGCGAATGGACACATGGTTAGATCTAGTAACCTAGCTTTTGAAACTCATATATTTCATATTTTGTTGGTGTAAAAATTTATCAACAAACATTTTGTAAAGAACAGCTCAATATTCATTTCGAATCGATTACTGACTGGAATAATTATTTGAGACAGGTTTAGTATTCTTAGTTTGTAATAATATTAAAAAGTGAAAATCTTTAAATTTATCACTATAAATAAAAATAATCGATATTATGAAAAATAATCAATATCGAATACCGGGCCAATTCCAAAAAGGAGAAAAAATAAAAAAAATAATGCGATATTATGAAAAATAATCAATGTTTGTTAAAAAAAAATAATCAATATCGATAACCGGACTCCAATTCAAAGGTGCTTTATATAAAAACAATAATAAAAAAAATAACTAATATATATATATATATATATATATATATATATATATATATATATATATATATATATATATACTACTATATATATATATATATAATATATATATATATATATATACTACTTCAATATAACTTATATATATATATATATCTATATATATATATATATAATAACTTAACTATAATATATGCTATATATATACTATACTATAACTATATACTATATATATATATATGTATATTAAACTATTAATTATAAAAGGAAAGTAAATTTAAACTTAACTGCTTCACCTTCACTAAAATCAGTGAGATTTATATAATTTTTTTCCCTAGACATGAAAAATTTAAACAAGAATGTAAATAGATAACCTAAAATTTCATGACTCAGAGAAACGCGGGTCATCCAGCTCACATGAACCATATATAAATGTATAAAATTATGTAACATAACATAATATAAATATATATATATATATATATATATATATATATATATATATATATATATACCTGCTATATATATATATAACATATATATAATATACTATATATATATATATATATATATTCCACAAAAAAAATATTTTTGTAAGGAAATGAGGTAAATAATAATAATAATAATAATAATAATAATAATAATAATAATAAAGACCTGTCCCTTCATGCTTTCCACTGTATCTTTGTTAAAACTGAATTTAATTCAATTTTAAATGATTTGATAAATTCATTGTTAGTCCAACTCGCTGACTTGATAAGTTGCAATTTTTACCTATGATTTACCGAGTTCAGAGGATCTGGTAAAGCATATGCTATATCATCCGCGACTAAGGACGATATTTTACCATTTACATTTATTGGTGATTACCGGTCTAGTGTTCTAAATATATTCTCCAATACCGCAGTGAACGGTTTTGGAGAGATCGTATCGCCTTACCTAACTCCACTCTCAATTTTTTTTTACATTCTGTGTGTGTAGTAAAAGGGAAGTTGTTGCTCTCGAATAAATATTCTTTATAATTTCAATATGGTGGTTGTTTATTCCTGATTACCCAGTTTATTTGTAACCGAGGTTATGCTCACAGAGTAAAAAAAAAATAGCATTTTCCTAATCTATGAATGCAATGCGTCATTTATATTTATTTGCATCTTTCTATAGGTTGTTGGACTACTTGTAGATGGTCGTTCGTACTAAACCCACTATGGAAGCCAGCTTGTTCGTGTGGTTGGTTGTAATCCAATTGTGCTGTTATTTATTCTATTGGTTATATTTTGTGAAAATCTAACACCCATGACACATTGCACTCTCTAATCCTACCCACCACAGACTCAAACAACCTCCTTCTTCACCAGCCCTATATTACAAACAAATTCTGAACTTTCCACCACCACCAAACAAATCCACACACCACTAACAGAAAACCACTTAAGACGCAAACCACCAAGCAACATTTTAAACAAACATCCACCACAAATAGTACCAGAATTCAACTTGCTACCAAGAACCAGCCAGTCATCCTTGGCAAAGCTGAGATGATGCCATCACCCTAAATTACAATGCTACAAGCACAGATTCAACCTAAACCAGACAACCACAACTGTAACCAGGTTCCAGAGGATACATCCCACTTGTTTCTCTCCTGTTTAAATAATTCCCAATACAGAACAGCGTGGAACATAACATTCCTGGAGGATCTCTGGAGGAGATCGGTTGCGTCGGCGGGGTACCTGGGCGAAGTGTGGCCTCTCACATGATGGGATGGTCAAGGGATGAGAAGATAGTGGTATATATATATATATATATATATATATATATATATATATATATATATATATATATATATATATATATATATATATATATATATATATATATAACATATATATATATATAAGGGGAGGTAGTATGAGGACCCCGTACCCCGTCTGCCATACATTTGTAGTATAGCAAAAACTTAGACTAGGACAGTGGTTCCCAGACTTTTCCTATTCGCGACACCTTCATAATTCAGGTTTCGAGGCACTATGTCAAGTTCTAATTCATTTCTTTAAAAATGTTATTATTTTATTTTTACCTTATTAAAGATTAAATTGAACACTGAAATAAAATTACGAAATTTTTCTAATGTTTCACGTCACCTCTGTGGAAGCTGCGGCACACACTTTGGGAACTCTAGAGTATTGTTTTAGTTTTAAGAATACCCAAATTAATAACCCCACAATCATTTTAATCCCAATCTTTATATTTTTAAATCTAGGAGGAAAATGCAAATAAAAAAAGAACCAAAAAAAAAAAAAACACTAAATATAGCACCTTCTTCGTTTTCTTTCTTTTTTTTCTTTCTTTTTCTTCTTTTTTTTTTTTTTCTTTTTCTTCGGGAAAAACACCACACACATAATTCAGTTTATATATATATATATATATATATATATGTATGTATATATATATATATATATATATATATATATATATATATATATATATATATATATATATATATATATATATATATATATATATATATATATATATATATTGAACTTTTTAAAAAATAACAGTGGGAAGGTATAAAGGAAAGGTCCTGCATATTCTTCGTCATAGAATATTATTATTTATCTAATTTCTTATAAAAATAAAAATTTGAAACTACACAAAAGTAACTACTATTGAACAAATTCTCACCCTTATATATATATATATATATATATATATATATATATATATATATATATATATATATATATATATATATATATATATATATATATATATATATTTATTATTTTTTTTATTTTTATTATTTTTTTTTTATTTTTATTATTATTATTATTATTATTATTATTATATTATTATTATTATTATTATTATTATTATTATTGCTTCAATTTTCTCTTAACCTGTATACCTTTTATTAATTGTGAGATGACGGAAAGATTAATAGTTTTAGTACCAGTAAGAAATATTGCACATAGTTTAATTTGTTCGTTCTCTTTCCATTTATTCAAATACATGTGGAAAGTGAAGTATGAGTTATCAATCTATCCAAATTCATCTAGTTTTGTAAGCCACCCACATAATGGTTTTTTTTTGAGAAGGAATTGCATAATTACGATTATTTTTAGACACGGTTGGGTAATTTAATATTTTGAAAGGACCTATCTGCCTTCATTCAGCACTTCTCTTTCATTTCATTCATTACTATTTAAATAAATAATCTTTGTTGAATATTCATCTTTTAACCTTTAGTTGTAATCAACCGTATTAATCTATTTCAGTCTTCACTGTAATGCCTTTTTTTTTTTTTTTTTGCTGATACATGGCTGGGGCATTTTTCCCCCTACTCTATTCGCATAGATTTCATCTTTGAATTTTAAGACCGTCCAAACCTCTTTTAGCTCTCTTATTGAACAGTGAAGAGTCCGATTGTATTCCACTTGTTTTGCCTATTCAACCTCGTAGAGTTACAGAGCTACTTTCTTTTCCATATATTCATTAATACTAAAATTAATAGTTATAATAAAAATTATTATTATTGTTTTTATTATTATTTATTATTATTATTATTATTATTATTATTATTATTATTATTATTATTATTATTATTATTATTATTATTATTATTATTATTATTATTAGTGACCTAATAATACCTTAAACTCTCATTTTAAGATTTGTCATTTTTTCGCTACTTTAAAGTACTTTGTATGTATGTCTCGTTAGTGTAAAATTATTATTATTATTATTATTATTATTATTATTATTATTATTATTATTATTATTATTATTATTATTATTATTATTATTATTACTATTTGTAATGAAAAAATGGCACGTAAACGCATCATTCATTACATTGAGCATTGAAGTGCAAATCGTTATCTTTTTCTCTTTTACGCCCATTATTATTGTGCAAAGGCGGACGGGGTATTTTTAATCAAGCGCTCAATCCTTTAATTCGTGTTATGCACCGACCTTTGATACACTAATTGTTTCACTCATTAATTATTTCTTAATATGTCAAAAAAAAAAAAAAAAAAAAAAAGAATAATTTGCTGCACTTTTAATATCTAGGTTGGAGTAATACTTAAAAGTAGAGCACTTAATAATTGCATTTATGGTAAGTTTGAACGGAAAATTATTATCAGCTCAAGATGAATACATGCATATTTATATGTTGGTAATTTTATTCCTAAGGCATGAGTTGATTTTAAATGTCTTTTTCTTATTCTTCGTGTGGCAACAGGCTTCGAATCGCTTTACCTCATTATTATTATTATTATTATTATTATTATTATTATTATTATTAACAATAATAATAATATTATTATTACAATTATTATTATTATTATTATTATTATTATTATTATTATTATTATTATTTATTAACTCTCTATGCCGCACCCATACCTTTAAGTATATTTAATTATTTCATTTGAAACTTTTTAAAAAAGATATGCTTCATCAAACATAGGTCCTACACCTTAATTTTGTCAGGGTCTTTAACTGTTTTCATTTATTTTCCCATTGTATTGATAATTAATAATACAATTAATCTTTAAGCTACGAAACTTTTGGATTCTTATTTCTACCTTGATCTGAGTCCTCATCAATTAACAGACAGCCTATTTGCCAGTAGCTAGAAAATATCTTTATATATATATATATATATATATACTATAATATATATATATATTAGGGATGGGCCGGATATCCGGCAACTATCCGGTATCCGGCCTATCCGGCCAAGTTTTTGACTATCCGGTATCCGGCCGGATATCATTGTTATCCGGCCGGATAACCGGATAATTACTTCCCTAGTAGGTTCTTCCTCGTTGGGGGAATATTCAAAATAATTTGAAAAATTATATATATATATATATATATATATATATATATATATATATATATATATATATATATATATATATATATATATATATATATATATATATATATATATATTTATATTCTATTTGTTTATACTTTCGATGTTGGGTACCAATGTTATATTTTATTCATCATTTATGTTTACTGTTCATTATCTTAAATTTGGTGGCGACACGTTTCATAAATTATATTCATTATAATAGCTTAAGAAAATTTGTGTAAAGAAAAGATAAATTATTGATTTCAAACTTTTATTCTTTTATTTAAGAAATGTTCCCTTTCAGTTTTGTTAATTATTAATTACTTATTTACAAAACTTTAGAAATACGAATATAAAAAATACCGTTTTCGGTGTTGCGTCAAGTTTACATAGATAACGAACGTGTAGCAAAAATTTGTGGACTATAAATTTTGGCATTCCATTGAAATTCCACAATGATTTTTGGTAGTCCTTTAATTGCGGAATTGCGGAATTAAATTGCGGAATGATATAGACATTCCGCTAACTGCAATTCCGCAACATTTTTCAAATTATCGCAATCGCAATTACACAATTTATTTTGGTATTGGTGAATTAGTTAAATTCAATAAGCATATCCAATAGTATTTAAAAATATCGATACTGCTAACAAGAATTAAATTAAAGTACCTAATGCATACCTTTTAGATTACATTGATATGTACTATGTAGCCTAATAAATCGGCCATGTGAATGTGTACAACCAACTAACAGCTATCATATGGAGGTTATGTCATAACCTACAAATTATGCGTAATAAAGTGTAGTGAAACGTATAACTTCAGAATGGTTTGTTTAGTCAGAGACATACATTTGGAACATGCCACGTGACCAGTATACGCAGGACGAAAAGAGTGACATGTTGGAGGTGTACATTACGCAAAACAGGAATGCTCGCAGAGCTGCTGCAGAATATGGACAACGTTATCCCCCTCAACGACCGCCGCGCCACATGGCATTCCATATAGATTTACAGACGGTTTCAAGGTGTACAGAGTCGATAGTTCAACCCCCTCATCACATACGGGAGGGGATTCCTGTCAGTACATTCGACGTCGAACTGAACGTTCTGTTGCCACCCTGAAAATCCAACGTCCCTGTTTTGGCAGGCTAGATCGGTCTTAGAATATCGAAACCATACGACGGATTCATGTGTTTTGCATACAACATGTATCCATATGAGCCATACATTGTACATGGTTTGCATCGTGGAGACCCAAAAAGGGCAGCTGGGATTCCTGGCTGTCATTGACTTCTAATGGATGTACCGGACTTATTGGAAATATCTTATGGACCGATGAATCGCATTACCAATAACGGTATGTATAACAGGTGGAACTTCAGACATTGGACGGAAACAAACCCCCATCACTAGCCATCACCAAGGTCTCATACTCAGTCAACGTTTGGTGTAGTATACTCAATAGTAGGATTATCGAGCCTTAGTTGAAGAGAGGAAATTTGACAGGAAAGCGTTACCTCCATTTCCTGCAGACTGTCCTTGTTGACCCCCTGAGTGATATACCTTTAAGATCGCTTGAAGAGAATTATATTCCTAATAACATGATGGGTGTCAGCACATAAATGCAGCTACAGTGACATTTCTCGGCAAAACCTTTCCTGGAAGATGGATCAGAAGATCTGGTCCATTTCCATGGTCTGCGTTCACCCGACTTAACACCACTGGACTACTCTGTGGGTATCTCAAACATACCGTGTGCGCTGGGTTTAATGACCCGGTAACCTCGCCCGATGATCTATGTCGAATAACCAACGCATGTAGGGGAGTCAACACGTCGTTGGCATGCAATGAAACCTGGCGCAAGAGGGCTGTGAGGAATGTATTCGCGTGGATGAAGGCGTCTTCGAACATTGTAAATACTGTATGTACAAGTTGGAAACGACCTGACGTTCTTATCCCTTCTTGCATGCTGTGGATAGATTCATTCATACTATTAATAACGTTATTACATTACATGTAGTATCGATATTATGAGCTGTCTTGAACAGCATTGTTTTCTTCAACCTTTTCACATTCACGTTTTGAAACTATTGTTGGTAACATTGACGCGTTATGGGTACGTTGCGTGGACACGAAGAACCGTATCCAAAAATGTCGAGAAGAAGAGCCCACCTCATTTTTTATGTGCATTTCACGGAAGCCATAAATATATCATCCAATTCGACATTCGCATGTTTGTGCGCAGTTTTCATATTGCGTGCAGACACCAACGTAACATATCCATCTCTTAATAAGATTAAATAATCAGACTTATATTCTTTGCATTTTCATCTTAGAAACATTCCGTACGGTGATACCGCTGTAACATAACTCGTGAGACACCCTATATTTATATAAATATATATATATATATATATATATATATATATATATATATATATATATATATATATATATATATATATATATATATATATATATATATATATATATATATATATATATATATATATATATATATATATATATATATATATATATATATATATATATATATATATATATATATATATATATATATATATATATATATATATATATATATATTATATATATATATATATATATATATATATATATATATATATATATATATATATATATATATATATATACCGGGGTAAAGGTATGCACAGGACTCACATATTTTCTGAAAAAATTCTAAGTCCAAAATCAATATATCGATATGTATATATAATAATTATAAAATATAAATAATAATAATATAATATAATAATATATAATATAATGTACATAATGTAATAGTAATATATAGACCTATATACATATCGAATAGTTTTAAACGCGAATGTGAAAAGGTTGAAGAAAACAATGGTATTCAAGACAGCTTATAATATCAGATTTTTAGTTCTGAGGAAGATACGTGTGGAGTCCTGTGCTATACCTTTACCATATACCAGTATATATATAACAGACTGCCGGATATCCGGTATCGGTTTAACTTCCAGCCGGATATCCGGTATCTGGCTATCCAACTAATTACTATCGGCCCATCCTAATATATATATATATATATATATATATATATATATATATATATATATATATATATATATATATATATATATATATATATATATAAACAAATGGGGCGAGTAAAATTAAAAATGCCAGGTTAAATGAGACACAAAACGGGCGTAGGTACCGGCACAGCGAAAAATTCGATACCAAAGTAGTAATTTAGAGTTAAAGATTGTCAAAACCTAAGAAATGAGAGAGTTGATTATGAAAAGAAAAATTAAAAAATATAAACTTACGAATAGGTGAGTAAACATATGTAATTAAAAAGAGAGAGAGGAAAAAAATAGAAAATTATTAAAAGCAAATTAATGTTGACCGTGTTTAACATAAATAATTATTTATTAAGATTTGAAATATAAGCACAATAACTTAAAACAATGGGTGAAAACATAAATAATATATTAAAAGCATAACAAATGTGAGAACAGCAGAATTATATTTAAAAAAAAAAAAATTTGAAAACATTTTGAGAGAAATTAAAAAAAATTCTGGTAAAATCAAGAAAAGGAAAATATGTGAAATGAAGACTAATGGAAGAGAGGCTCTCATTTAGAGAAGGGTCAAGTTGCTCGAGGATCCTATGATTCAGGTCATAAGCAGTAAATCGAAGGAAGGATACTGAGGTATCGGAGTTTACGGAGTAGTGTATTACATTAATCTCAATACACACACACATCACTACCAACATAGCCAACACATACAACAGAACAATCTATTCGCATACAAATCACTTTTCTCATGCTTCTCGCATTGGAAATGCCGCGTATTAGGATGCGAACCCATGCCCTCGGTGGCAAGAACTCCAACTGCGTTGCGCTGAAGAAGGGCTTGCTATCGGGCCTCAATATCCTTGCACTTAATATATACCACTTGGTC
>JABUQX010042403.1:5000-12500 GCA_015478945.1 Trachelipus rathkii | reverse complement strand
AGGATCATATACAAGAAATATATTAAAAAAAAAAAAAAAAAAAATTCAAAACTGACGGAGTCGTAAAACAGATAAGGTCCTATATATATTATATATATATATTAATATATATATATATATATATATATATATATATATTATATATATATATATATATAAATATATATATATATAATATATATATAATATATATATACCTATATTATATATATTATATATATATATTATATATTAATATTATATATATAATATATATATATAATATATATATATATATATATATATATATATATATATATATATATAAATATATAATATATATATATTATGGTGTTTTGCCCTATTTAGTTTTGTAAAGGGATAATTTAAGTAATAAGGTTCTTCTTCAGATTTTCTCTTTCTTAATTTAATTTGACCTAAAAATTAATTTGAAATAACGCTGATTGTAAGTTATTCTCGATTTACTGGTAACTATGTTTAAAATTTAATAAATATTTTATTGAAATCTGAGTATATATATATATAATACTATATATAATATATTATATATATATATATATATATATATATATATATATATATATATATATATATATATATATATATATATATATATATATATATATATTGAATAATCGGGGTAGCCACTTTTTTCAAAATCATGGGAAAACAATATTTATTAATTTTTTTACCCGTTCTTTTGATTATAATCAAAAGAACAGGTTAAAAAAAAAATTAAAACTGAGATAATTATCTCAGTTTAAATCTTTATACTCGTTATGAAGATCCTTTGGTTACCAGAATGCAAAATAGTAACTGCTCACTCACAATACCATATTTCATATTTGAATGAAATGCTCACTCGCACTCATAGTCCTGTTTCTGAAAGTACTCTACAAAAGTTTCTACTCTTTCAAAATTTCTTTTCAATTCGGGAGGAATTTAACTTTATAAAATTTATCTTCTCTTTAATCATATAAATGTTTCAAAACTATGAAAGCTATTTATTTCCTATGTATTTGGAGAATTTGGCTATTTTTTTTAATTGTAAGTATCAAAGAATTATTTATCATAGTTAAGAGAGATTATTTAGTTTTTGAGTAAGTTTATTCGTACTTGTAATTGCTGATTAATTACTGCCCAATACTAACTCTTGGTTTATTAAAATAATCCATCCTGTAATGATGTGAAGCTTACACACACACACACACACAATGTTTCGCCAACCAAAGAAATACATCAGTACTTGTGAAGAAGCAAAAGGATAGTAGAACAGTATTCATGGATGTTATGCGAAATATTTATGTTAAAAAGTTGCCCTATTTTTTGTATTGAAGTTTTCAATTGGATGTGTTTAAAGCAGCACCCTTACAAAAGGACCTCATAACGGATTATAATGAAATTCAGATAGCATCTTAAGTCAAATTTACAGCATAAAATAACTAACTACCATCTCCAAACTCAACCTCTGGAAAGCTACTGTTTGGTAAACATTGATAAAAATCCTTTCAGACAAATGGAGAGATAAACACGCTTAAACATTTTGGTTATAAGTTATGAGGATAAAAATTAAAGTTGAAAGAGAAAAGACTAAGAAGAAAAAAAGAAACTTTTCTTTTAAACTCTTTCTTCTTTTTTTTACTTTTCATTCAACTTAATAAAGTTCTAAATAAGACTCTCTGTAGATTAGTTATTTATTTGAATGAAACTTCACCTAGTTATGCTTCAAACTATTACGAATTGCAAAAATGAAATTAGAAAGGTTTTTAAATTTGAAGAAGAGCGAAGCTTTTTCGTATATTTATTTTAATGCTAATATCAATTTATTATATATATATATATATTATATAATATATATATATATATATATAATAATATATTATTATATAGATATATATATAATATATATATATATATATATATTATATATATATATAATATATATATATATATATATATATATATATATATATATATATATATATAAACAATCTTTTTTGCTATTTCTAAAACACTGGACAAATTTCATACAAAATCGCAAATGTATGGTAGGTCTAAAGTCTAAACGGTGAAAAAAGTCTTTCTTCTGTTCACTACAAATCTGCATTTAAATTTAAAAAAATTTTGTGTAATTGGAAAAAAATAAAAAATAAATAATGAAATGTATATGTACAATTCGTCTTTTTGCAAATGGAGCATGGAGGATACATGGGAGAAGCTCTTCTTAAATATATATTTCTGTGTATAATTAGTAGGAATTATAATTAGGGGAAGCATATAATATGAATTAAAAACATTCCGCTACATGGACCTTCCTCGGGGGAGGGAAGGTTTACTAAATTTTTTGAAGCACGCACTCATACTTCTCTTATTATAATTACGCCGCTACAAATGCGCCAATTAAGTTTTCATTCTCTATAGTGGCGTCAAATTTTTTTTATTTTTCAAGTCTGCATCGATGGCTGCGAGTTTGACGACACCCCTCCTTGCTCGCTCAGAAGGTTTATATTCTCAACTTCTTTTTTTTTTTCATTCATATTGAAAATAATTTTAATGCACTATGGTCACTGATCTCAAAATACATTCACATCCCTTTCTTCAGGATATATAATATATCAGAATAATAATAGTGTGGCATATATATATATATATATATATATATATTATATATAATTATATTTTTATAATATTATATATTATATGATATTTGTATATGATATGAATTAACTTAATTAATTTCCATTAAATTTTTTATAATTATTAAAAATTATTTAAATTATAAGTATATTAATTAATATATATATAATATATATATTATATTATATATAAGAGAGAGCAAATTAATCATTGTAAATATGCATTAAACTAATATCTCGTATATATATATATTATATATATAATATTATATTTATATATATATATATATAGTGTAATATATATAATATATATTATTATATATATATATATATAATATATATATAGTATATATATAATTTTAGCAATTCTTATTAGGATAGTTATACTTTATAGTTTTGTAATTTTCATATATGCATGAGAAGACGCCTGGAGTGAGTTAAATTTTTTTACAAACCCTATTATATAATATATATTATAATATTATTGATATATATATATGTATATTATATAGATTTTTATATATATATATATATATATATATATATATATATATATATATATATATATATATATATATATATATTATATATATTATATTATTTCAGAGAGAACCATTGTGAGATTGAGAGGAGGAGGAGGAATAAAATGACGGCTTACATTGCGGAACTAAGCGATATGGTCCCACTTTTCTGCTCTGCAAAGAAAAACCGGATAAGGTTAAACCATCCTTTCGCATGGCTGTAGTCATATGAAAAGCCTTACGTGGTAAGTTTCCTTTCACTATTACTAACTTTTTTATGATTCTCTTTCAAAAAAGTTTGAAGATTTTATTTCTTTCAGTTCTTCGTGCTTTATCTTCGTTTTTTTTTTTTTTTTTTTTTTTTTTTAAAATCTTCCTGTAAATTAATATTATTTTTAGAACTTCTGTGAATAAAATAAATAATTTACGTTTTCACACACAATTACACATAC
The DNA here is from genome assembly GCA_015478945.1 of Trachelipus rathkii. Lineage (NCBI taxonomy): Eukaryota > Metazoa > Arthropoda > Malacostraca > Isopoda > Trachelipodidae > Trachelipus > Trachelipus rathkii. The sequence goes on along the minus strand of JABUQX010042403.1, from coordinate 8,891 downwards.
CACACACAACACATCACACACATACACACACACATATATATATATATATATAAATATATATATATATATATTATTTATAATATATATATATATTATATATATATATATACTTATATATATTCAGTCATACACTGATAGTTGAATCATAAAATACTTTGTATATATTATTATATATATATATATATGATATAATAGACAATGTTGGTCGCTTTCTCTCTTAAGATAACAGCCGGCCTTAAAGTTCGATTCCTGGTCCCCCCGTGTTTACCCTCTTAATTAGGGATAAAGCACGTTAAAGCGGTAGTTTATATATATATATATATATTTATATATATAATATATATATATATGTATATATATATATATATATAATATATATATCATAATTATATATAATATATATATATTATATATATATATATAGTAATATATATACGTCACTCAGTATATATATATATACATAACTCTAAATTACGTGTCCACTCACACTATATAGTATATATATATATATTATTATATATATATATATATATATATATATACTATACGAAAAAGGAAATTTTAATTTCTTTAAATTTGAAGAAATTAGTAGCAAGTCACTTAAAAGCAGTTAAAAATTTTAAGAACAACAGTATAAATATTTTTATGTACTACTCCAGCGATTCTTAACCTTTGCTTTAACATAGACCCCCATTAAAATATTTTTTTTCTTCCGTGAACCCCCTTTTACCTCCGTGGAACCCCATTTAAATTCCCTCTAAGGAACCCTATAAAAAAAAATTTAGCGAACCACTGAGAATTAAATAAATTTAACACATTGCAGTGGATTCAAATATTTATTTTAAGTTTCGCTTGAACGAATTCTAATATTGAAGAGAAAAGATACTTATAAGTTATAAAAAAAAAAAAAAAAAAAATAACATTTTATCGAGGGAACTCGAAAATTTTGCTTCTTTAACGAAAATCCTAAGTTTTAAACTACCAAATTTTAAATTTGTTTAACATATTCTTTTACTTCATCCTTTTTCATTCATTTTTTACTTTTTTTTTAACTACAAAAGATCTTAGTATTTCTTTGCAAGCCTTTGCAGACCACCACTGTAATGTACCAAGTACTCTTATAAATACTGTAACACACACAAATAGTGGTGTGCATAAAAACAAATAAGCAATTCAATTTAATATATATATATAATATATATTATATATGTATATATATATAGTATATATATATATATATATATATATATATATATATATATATATATATATATATATATATATATATTTATATTTTAATTTATTTTACAAATATATACAACTGATTATTAATGAAAAATACAAGACCGCCTTTTTGCCTTAACACAAGGCCTCAAGCTTCTTTAGAACAGTTATGTTTGCATCCACTCATGACCACCATTGGAAAGTTCTTCACTGCACCCATTAGAGCTTGCTTTAAAGAACCAATATTTGGGTGTCATCTTGAGCAGACCATAAGCTCTCACATTGCTCATAATTTGTAATCCGAAGAAATAAGATTGGGGCTGGCAAACATCCAATCGTCAACCGTCAGAAACTGGGAACATTGTCTGTCCCTAAGCCAAACTTGAGTAGACAATGCTTTATGTGCGGACGATGAATCCTTATGAAAGGTCCATGGTTCATTTTGGTAGAGGGGCTTAGCACCAAGTGGTTTTCCACACCCTCCAGAGTGGTTTGCTGTTACTCGGCTGCCAAGGTTTTGGAACTTTTTCACAAAAATGGATGTATTTGCCTCCATCATAACTCACTCCCCACTAAACCATCACAGGAGCCGGAAGATAACCTCTTATGGCACGTTGCACGAGTTCTGCTGCTTTCTTAATGGCTTTGCATACACCCTATCGTTTTGTCGATTCTTTAAAGCAAGCCCTAACAGGCTTCCTGATGGAGGTCGTGCGTGTTGCAATAGACTGCTGACCCAATAGACTTAAGACTTGTGTTAAGGCAAAAGACAGCTATTTTGAATGACTGTTGTATTTTCTTCACTAATCATAGTGGTAGATCATATCGTGGAGATATTAAATTAAACTGCTAATTTGTTTTTATTTGTATGTAACTACTTTTGGGAGTACTAGGCATATATATATATATATATATATATATATATATATTATATATATATATATAGTATATATATATAGTTATATATATATATATATATTATATAGGGTTTAAGTATATAATATATATATATATTATAATATAATATATATATTATATATATATTATATATATATTAAATGTATATTATATTTATATATATATATATATATATATATATATATATATATATATATATTATATACTATATATATAATATATATATATATATAATATATTATTATATTATATATTATAGTATATCACGTAGTCCCAAAAAACTGTTACACACAAATAGTGGTGTCAAATAAAAAGAAACTAAGTTTAATTTAATAGCTGCGTAATATAATCTAGAACCATGAGTTGTTTTGACACACTTTCCAGGAGAGGTTTTTGACTTGCACTGCTGCCACCAATGTATTTAGCATCTTTTTAACATAAATGGTTTTTGTGACCTATTGTAACACCACTCCACCAAACTATGACAGAATCCGGCTGATGATGATGACCTCTTTGGACACATGGTACGAGTTCTGCTGCTTCCTTAGAAGACCTTCCATACAACTTTTATCATTTTGTTTGTTAAAACATTCTTTCACGTTAAAAAAATTTTCGTGTGTAAAGATAATTTTTCGGTAACGGTCATACATGTACTAGGCCAACAGGCGTTTAGACTATTCTCTACTTCCTACCTTTCTTTAAAGCATCCGTGCCGTGCATAAATGTACGGTGCTTCATTTGTAAGCCCTTAACCTTACTTTAGGACCTTTCCGACGGATGCCAATTCTTATAATACCTGCACTTCACGTAACACGTTTTTGTTCGGGGGAATAGGATTTCGCTCAATCGTTGTCCCTATCATGGCGACGTTGCAAGTCTACATACAAAAATTGTACCTTTCTTTTTTTTTTTTTTTTGCTGCCACACTCGAAATGTAACGCTATAATAGCAGCAGCAGCTACGGTTTGTTATGCTCACGTCCATTAGTTACTTAATATGCAACCGTCAAACAGTATCTAAGCTTAAAGTGTCAAGGTTACATACGAACATTATAACTCTTCGCTTTCAATATATTAATAGGGTACTCAAATATAGCACCTGGATATATATATATATTATATTATATATTATATATATATAATATATTATATATATATATATATATATATATATATATATATAATATATATATATAATTAATATATAATATAATATGAGCCATATTGGTCCTGTACCACTGACTCAAAAAATATATATATATAATATATATATATATAATAATTATACATAATATATTATATATATATATATATATATATTATATAATATATAATTATTTAATATATATATATATATATATATATATATAGACCTGTTATGTTTTACGACTCCGTCAGTTTTGATTTTTTTTTTTTTTTTTTTTAATATTTTCTAGTTATGATTTCCTAACAATCAATTTAAGTGGTGACGGACATGATTCAAAAATATATAGGACCTGTTACGTTTTACGACTCCGTCAGTTTTATTTTTTTTTTTTTTTTAACTAAAGTTTACCCAAGGGTAACCCGCAAAGATGCAGGAGGTCGGGTCTCTCGGCCTTCCAGGGAACGACGGGGTAGGACTATTTCCCCCCTTTGGGGAGGGTCTCCGGAACCCCCGCTCTTTGGTATTTGGGTGTCACGGGGGTTCCTCCGCCCCTCCCCTACGGGGTATGGAAAACGTCCCCCCCCTGTCCCCCGTCGGCTCGAG
>JABUQX010042402.1:77500-80966 GCA_015478945.1 Trachelipus rathkii | reverse complement strand
GGATTGAGATTGAAAGAATAAAAAAACTTTTTCTGAAAGATTCGCTGTATGCAAAACATCGCCTATTTATTCTGTTGACAGTTATCTCAGTATAGTATTGAAGCTTGCTTGAAGAATGCATATTTGATAATTTTCTTTTTTCTCAGATCTTAGTTTAGATACATTTTTGATGTCTTTTTGTGTAAAGATTTTAAATTTTATCTTGGCACAATTTTTCATAGGTTTTTAAATGAACTTCTAATTTTAAGTAAATTAATTACACAGAGAGTTACACAAAAATTAAATAACGGTGGCCCACATTCCATATCTCGGATTTGCAATTTTTTATTTTACAGAATCCAAATCAATTCCAATATTGGGTCCCATATTACAGACATGAAAGATTATTTCATAGAAATTCAATTTTTTCAAAATTCCCTTAACAAAGCTTCCAAAACCTTTGTTTAGACTTTTAACAAGCTTCATGCTCGGAGCTGACCACCTTGTCCCAAAGTTTTTTGGACAGTATATTCTTATGAAGAAAAAAAATTCTAAGATACCCCCAACGATTGCGTAGAGCCGGAGAAAAATTTTTAAAGATTCTGAAGCAAAGCAAAAAAAGAAACCGGCCTGTTTTACAACATGTGGCAGCGCTAGATCCCACTAAATTAAGGGAATGAGCTGAACATGGTATGAAATATGCAAGATGGTAGACCTCTTTAATTCTTGTTTGCAGGTCAGAGTATATTCCTGACATATTAGCAGCATTATCATACGTTTGACCCCGACAACTGCTTATGTCTAATTCATTTGCTTTGAGAAAACTCATCACTGTTTCCGCTAGTTTTTTTTACCTGTATGACCAGGATTTTTAATAAATCCTAAAAAGCGTTCTTTTGGGGTACCTTTCTAGCTACATATTGATGCTAAAGCTCAGCTGATCTTTATAGAGTAATGTCTTGGAGTGGGATCAAAATAATAGGAAAATACTTACCTTTTCCTGAATTCATTTCACTATTCACTGAGTAGACTTTCAGCCATTTAATTTGGTAAGTTTCTACGTAAGTGCTATGTGATAAATAAGAAGTGCTTCCTTTGCCAGAATTTTGACATTGAGATAGGTATTTTGCTTAAAAAGAAAGAGGTCAATTCTGCAACTAAGTTCCAGATCATTTAAAATTTCCATTTCGAACGAGAGCCAGCTATTTCACATCGACTCGGAATTGGTAACCCGTGAGGAAAGTTTGCTTATAACAGCAATAACTCTTTGTAATACATACATTTCTCCAATATTTTACTTCTTTAATGAGAGAGCAGCTGCGTTGCAACTCATACATAATGAGATGTTAGCTGAGTCTCTTTCAGCTCAACATGCAATCACGATTGAGCGAACGGAATTTCCTGTCAGTCAATTCTTGTATTGCCATGCTTCCAATCGTTAAATCCTTCTGTTACAAACTAAGATACAACACCAGCTCCAAAAAAGTTTACAAGGGACCACAAAAGACGCAGCCCTTGACTGTTAGAGTACCCACTAATAGATCACGTTCACAAACATCTCCATTTCAAAAGTTTTCGTTCAAACAAGGATTTTGTTAAAAAATCTACTTTTATCTTGGATAAATTCTCTTAGAATTAAAAAAATCTTTCTGAAATTTTGATTAATCCCATTTTTTTGCAAAATAGTCTCGCGTGGCTTCACTAACCTTCCAATAAAATGGATCATTGCTTGGTATAAAGATTTCTTTGTCTTGTGCTTCGTCTACCTGGTCACTATTCTCGCAATAACGTAAGAAGTCGATGCATATGTTTCACGATTACCCGTGTTATCGTTATCATCAATGACTTTTGAAATTACTTCAGATTCATCCGCACTCACGACAGATTCATTTGTCTTTGTGATAAAAGGAATGATCTTACTCTTGATATTTATAGATAAACACTTCTTTGTCCTTTCTCTTATTTCTTTACTTTCTATTCTACGGTATTTTGAAGCCGTCAACGATTTTCGGCTATCCATTAATATCAAAACTGCTAAGTCACCTACTTGTTTAAAACAATAAACAGATGTATATACTCTGAAAAGCTCAATTAATTTAACTTTTTATTCTTGAATAAATCATCAGAACCGATGCACTTATGTATGTATCAGCCAGAGCACGTAGGCGGTTCAGGCCTAGCAATAAAAAAATATATATTAGTCACAGACTCACAAATCAAAACCGCATTAAATATCGGGCAAAAATGAACTGAAAGATATCAATCAGGGTTGCTAGATGAGATGAAAATGAAAAGGCCAAATTAATGTCAAATAAGGAAAATCTTTAACATTTTTCTTTTTTAACATGCAAAAATTGGTACTTGGGAACCACTGCGTGAATGAAAAAGATAAGAAAGAGAAATTAAATATAATAAATATTATAGATATATATATATATATATATATTATATATATATATGATATATATAAAATATATATATATATAAATAAAATTATATATTATATAATATATATATATATATATTATATATATTATTAATATATTATATATATATATTATATATAATATTACATATATATATATAATATATATATATAATATAATAAATAATATATATTAATAATATATTATATATAATATATATATATATATATATATATATATATGATTATCATTATATATAATTATATATATATATATTATATATATACTATAATATATATTAATATATATATATATATATATATATATATATATATATATTATATATATATATATATATATTATATATATATATATATATATTATATATATCCTTGAAACGATTGTCAAATTTGTTATTCCGGCGTCATAGCATTTAACAAGGTGATGAAATATCTGAAATGTGTTTCAAACATGTTTCCCGTTCTACGCACTGATCGTCTCAAACTCGACATATAAGAATTTTTTAAATAGTACAGTACAATTTGAATTTTGAGCATTTTCAAGCCTTTTATAAAAATATTAAAATAATTAGTAAACAAGGCCAAAATAAAGCCCAAATTACCAATATGGCAACCCTGATACCAATGTTGACAGACACTTTTTTCAGCAAACCTGCAAGGACTATTTCTGAAACCTTGGCAGGAATATATATAAGATATATATATATATTAATAATATATATATATTATATATATATATATGATATATATATATATACTATAGATATATATATATATATATCACTACAAATACAACATATAAGTTTTTAAAATAATTCCGCCCCCAGAATTTGCGCCCGGGCCCGGGCCCATGTGCCCATGCTTTAAATTAACGGCCATATATTATATATAATGTATAATATATATATATAATATATTATATATATATAATATATTATATAATATATATATATATATTATATAATTATAATATATATATATATATATATATATATATATATATATAATATATATATATATATATATATATATATATAATAA
>JABUQX010042402.1:72500-75000 GCA_015478945.1 Trachelipus rathkii | reverse complement strand
CATTTTTCATTTTTTAACATGCAAAAATTGGTACTTGGAAACCACTGGTGAATGAAAAAGATAGAAAGAAATATATATATATATATATATATATATATATATATATATATATATATATATTATATAATATATATATATATATATATATATTATATAATATATATATATATATATATATATATATATAATATGTATATATTATATAATATAATATATATATATATATATATATATATATATATATATATAATATATATATATATATATATATATATTATATATATATATATATATATATATATATAGATATATATATAATTATATATATATATATATATGAATGTATTATATATATATATTATATATATATATATATATATATAATATATATTATATATATATAGTATATATATATATATATATAATATATATATATATATTATATATTTATATAGTCTAAAAATTACGTTTGAAATTGGTAGCGTAACCTTGAAACGATTGTCAAATTTGTAATTCCGGCGTCATAGCATTTAACAAGGTGATGAAATATCTGAAATGTGTTTCAAACATGTTTCCCGTTCTACGCACTGATCGTCTCAAACTCGACATATAAGAATTTTTTAAATAGTACAGTACAATTTGAATTTTGAGCATTTTCAAGCCTTTTATAAAAATATTAAAATAATTAGTAAACAAGGCCAAAATAAAGCCCAAATTACCAATATGGCAACCTTGATACCAATGTTGACAGACACTTTTTTCAGCAAACCTGCAAGGAAAGGGGAAAAAAGTTGCCAGATACTATTTCTGAAACGCTTGCAGGAATATATTATATATAATTATATATAAATATATAATAATATATATATATATATATATATATATATATATATATATATATATATATATATATATATATATATATATATATATAACTACAAATACAACATATAAGTTTTTTAAAAAATATTCCGCCCTAGAGAATTTGCCGCCCTCCAGAATTTGCCGCCCTCCAGAATTTGCCGCCCTGGGCCCGGGCCCATGTGGCCCATGCTTTAAATACGGCCATATATATATATATAATATATAATATATATATATATATTATATATATATATAGATATTATATATATATTATATATATATATATATTTATATATAATATATATTATTATATAACAGAGTCCTATTCTGTTTTACGACTCCGTCAGTTTTTGATTTTTTTTTGTTTTTTTTTAAATATATTGCTACTATATAACTAACAGATGGACTTCAGTGGTAACGGACATGATTCGAAAGTTCGAAATATTTTAAATCATTTTTTAAAATCACATTTATGTTAAATATTTTTTCAAAAATGAAATATCTCGAAAGTACGACACTTACAGAAAAACCAATTACATTATTTGGAATCAGCGTATAAAGCTTATTACAAAATTATATATATATATATATATATATATATATATACTATATTATTATATATATATATATATATTGTATGATATATATATATATATATTAAATATATTTATATATATATATATATATATATATATATATTATATATATATATATTATGAATATTGTTAAATTTGAAAACATTTTATTTACAACATATTTGATTTGTGTATTTTTAATATGTATTAACATATCCTTTTCATCACGCCTGGCAGATTTATTGGAATAAAAAACGTCCAAAGAAATTTATAATAGGTCTGAATTCTGAGGAAGCTACAAAGTCTTTCAATCCGTAATCTTTTTCTGATACTTGGAATATTAATTATGAAATGCATCAAATAAAATTATAAAGAAGAAATTAAAATAACAAATTGCAGAAGGTGAAGCTGCGTATCCCAAGACAATCGTCGTCATATGAAGAAATTTTTTTCAAATTCTCTTCCACTGGTAGCAAGGTACCGAAAACCCCTTTCTATCACATTAATATTTTCACAAATAATTGCGATATACCGTATACCAAATTAATAATAACAGTGATACTTGTGATAATGTGATAATGTTAATTAATAATAAGTGAATAGTTGGTGAATAATTTGTTATATATTAATAATAAATAATAGTGAACTTGTGATAATGTTAATAATAAGTGAATAGTGGGAATAATTTAAGATTATGTTGAAATATAGTCGATAGCATAACAATATTATCATTAAAAAGTGTTTGAATGAAAATATTAAAATTGAAATATAGCATCAAAATAGTAGTGATTATTAGTAAAATATAGTGTATTTTGTGTTAAATATAGTGTTTATAATAATATTAAATAATACAATAATAAATTATAATAAATAATAATAATAATAATAATAATATAATCAATTAAAATAATAATAATAATGAATTAATAATATATAATAGTAATAATAATATAATAATATAATAATAATAAAATAAATGAATAATATATAATAATAATTAATTAATAATAATGATATATTATAAATGATTAATAATAATTTATGGATATGTACGAATAATA
>JABUQX010042402.1:47500-65000 GCA_015478945.1 Trachelipus rathkii | reverse complement strand
AGCTCCAGTACTGGAAAAATCCGTACCACTGGGTGTAGGATTGACAGTAGTGGAGGTAGTAGAAGTTTGAGGTAAAATATTAGAAGAAGGAGTTTGTACATCCGTTATAGGAGTAGAATGGAAAGGTTGTAGAATATTTCGTACGGGATACATTCTTTGAGAATAGGTAGGAGTAGAATAATCAAGAACACTAGTGAATTTGGGCGAAAGCTTCGGAGGTAGTTTAGGCGGAAGCTTAGGTGTCAATTCAGGAGGAATATCTCTTGATTTTAAAGGCAACGAAGGAGGAATGTCTCTTGACTTAAGAGGTAAGGCAGGAGGAATGTCTCTCGACTTCGGGGGTAGTTCAGGAGGTGCTACTCTGGACACATCTAAGGGAAACTGTCTAAATATGTCTGAAACAGATCTAGAACGAACATTAGGATTGGGAGTCCAGGAGATAGTACGCGGATCAACTGAATGGAAAGATGGTGATTCAGGATTAACAGGAGGAGGAGGTGACACTCGTCTCGCATGACTGCGAAGTCTCATTGGAGAATTTGCACGAGGACCTCTAAATTGTGGATGAGGACGGTAGGAAGGATCTATTCGTCTATCATCCTTAATAAAAGTTTCTTCAGGAGAAGAAGGAGAAGATTGGATATTAGGGTATTCATCATAATATCTAATCGGGCTTCTAACACCTTGTTGTTGGTCTGGGGAAGAAGGAGGACCACTACTATGAGTAGAAGAACGCCTAGAAAGAAGAGGAGAGCTATGCATAGAGCTCTGACCAGACAAATTAGGTTGAGAGAAGGGAGAAGAAAGCTGTGGTGAGCTATATGAAATATTCTTTCGTAAAGAATGAGTTAAATATGGATTAAAACTTCCATTAGGATCTTGTGCCAAAGATGAATCGGAAGGAACTCTTTGGGTTGTTTGTTGATGGGGAGTATGATGAATTTGTCTTGGGGAAGACTGTACCGAAGGTGGTAACGAAGATTCAGGGGAGATAGGAGTTACATCCCTTTGATGTTGTTGTCCTCGGTATTGTTGTTGTTGTACTGGCGATAGCCGTTGTGGCATCTGGTGTCGTTGTTGAACTCGGAGTTGTTGTTGCACTGGTTGAGGTGGCTGGACTCGGAGTTGTTGTTGCACCGGATGTCGTGGCTGAATCGGTTGTTGTACAGCTTGTATAGGAGGTGGCAATATGTATTGCAGATCATACTCATCATCATCATCGTTGTCTGAATGAGTATCAGAAGAAGGGCCCCCTCCACGCGGACGAAGGCGTCGAGCAGGGGGAGGTTGGGGAGGTGGTTGGTGGAAACCACGCTGGACAGGTCTCGTGGGCAATGGAGGATTCTTTATAGGATCATAGGATTTCCAACTGGACGAAAGATTGTTGTCCACCGTTTTAACGATCGGCATGGGAAGAATCTTTAAATTATCCACATGAGACTCAAATTCTCTATTAGTAACAAGACATCTGAGAAGATATTTGTGAAATTTAAGAACATTGATAACTAAATAAGGACCAACCCATTTCTTGAATAACTTCGGAGATAAATGGGGAGGTTTTACAGCAAGTAAATAGACATAATCGCCAACACGAATAGGACGTATAGGAGCCTTTGAGTGTTGTTGTTGGGCGATTCTTAGTGTTTCTTTTTCTAATTTTTGACGAGCCAATTCGCGGATGGCGGCTGCTCTTTCGGCCATTTCCGCGTTAAAATCATATAGATGATCCTTTAAAGGCTGTGTCTTATTAACAAAAGGAGAAACATAGTCAGGGAGGTCGTAGGGTAGCCTACGAACATAAAAATGGACCAGAAAATGAGGAGTATTACCAATAGAAGAGTTATAAGTAGAATTTAAGGAAATTTGGGCAAAAGGAAATGTATTTTCCCCAGTCGTCGTGCTGTATGGAAACGAAATGACGCAAGTAATCCTCTATACGTCTATTTTCTCTTTCAACCAAACTGTTGCTCGCAGGATGTCTGACAGCAATAGTTCGATTTTTAATGTTCCATGTTCTGCAGACTTCATTGAAAAATTCTGACGTGAACTCTGCAGCTCGGTCTGTTATAAGTATTTCTGGTACAGAATGATGGAGAATGACTCTATTTAAGAGAGTTTCGGCAACAACTTTACCATCTCTAGAAGATACAGGGCATATTTCACAATATCTAGTGAGCGCATCCTTAAAAACTAGGATGTATTTAGCACCGGTAATTTTACATTTTGGAAGCGGACCTATGGTATCTAAATGTACTCTAGAAAAAGGATAGTAAGGTAAAGGATAGGAGTTGATAGCAACTGGATGAGGTTTGGAACCTTTGACTTCCAGACATGAAGTACATTGTTTACAAAAGAAAGAAACAAAAGTAGAAATTCGAGGGAAAGTATATTTTTCCCTTATACGGTATTCAGTGCGATCCGCACCCGGATGACCTGCAGAAAGTGTATTATGATTCAGAAATATAACAGTATATATAAGAGAATCTGGAACTTCAAGCAGATATTTGTTTTTAGGAGAAACCCAATAAAGTAAACCTTTGACTATAAGATGTGGGAGACAACTGTCCGGGTTAGGAGAATTTTCAATATTGTTGATAATTTCCGATAATCTAGGACATGTACGCTGTTCATGGAAAACAACATCATCAGTAAAAGTGTAAACTCTATTATCGGGAAAAGCTATTGGAACAGGATTGTGAACAAGAGCTATAGAAGGCTCTTCTGAGGGTTTTGAAACTTTGTAAACCGTATGGCAGAAGTTTTGTGATCAGGAGTGTCTTCATTAGAAGAAGAAGGTGTCCAGTGTCAGGAACTGGGTGACGACTAAGATAATCAGGAATAATATTCAGTTTTGCCCTCGATATGAACTATCTCTGGGTTGAAGGACTGAATTTTGAGATTCCACCTTTCTAGACGACCAGTTAATTGTTTATGTCTAAAAAGATGTACTAATGCGGAATGATCAGTGTAAATTTTTAGAGGATAACCAAATATGATAGTTCTAAATTTGGTTAGAGCGTGTACTATGGCCAACGCTTCTTTCTCTGTCGTACTATAGTTGATTTCTGCTTTACTTAGCATTTTGGAAGTGAAAGCAAGGGGTTTTTCTTTCCCATTCCCATCTAACTGAGCTAATACGGCGCCTATACCGAAATCAGAAGCATCAGTGCTCAAAATGAACGGTTTAGAGTAATCTGGGAAAGAAAGTGCTGGATCTAAAAGTAAAAACTTCTTTAACGAGTCATAAGCAGACTGTTGTTCGATTTGCCAAGAAAATGGAATATTCTTCTTTAGAGTAAGGGGCTGCACCAGGGAAGAATAATGGGGTATCATGTGGCGAAAATAATTGAAGAAACCAAGGGTTGAACGGACATCAGACACATTCTGAGGAATTTTAAATCCTTTAATAGCTTCCAATTTGACCGGGTCAGGGGATAGCCCCTTATCACTGATTTTAAAACCTAAGAAAGTGACACTACTTTTAAAGAAGGAACACTTTTCAAGCTTTATTTTTAGGTGAGCGGTTGTTAAAGCATTAAAAACCTTTGTAAGATGTGTATAATGTGAAGAAATATCTTTACTGAAAATAAGAATATCGTCAATAAAAAGTAAACAAACCACGCCTAGCAAGCCGGAGAGTGCCATTTCCATGGTACGGCTAAAAATCGACGGAGAATTGCGCGTGCCTTGGGGCATATTGCGGAATTGCCAATGACCTCTAGTAGTAGAGAAAGCAGTGTAGGGACGAGACGTTGGTTCGCATTCCAAGTGTGAAAATCCCGAGAGTAAGTCAATCGTGGAGAACACGCGTGCTGACCCTATAAGGGACAAGGATTCAGCAATATTAGGCAGCGGATACCTGTCCGGAACTGTGAATGAATTCAACTTCCGGTAATCGACTACTACTCTCATTTTTCCACCACTCTTTTTAGGAATTAAAAGCAAAGGGGAGTTATTAGGAGAAATACTAGGTTCGATGTATCCTTTTCCAAGCTGTCCTCTACCCATTCGTCTATGGCTTCCATGTACTTATGGGGTAATTTATATGGACGAGTATACACATAGTCCGGACTGCCTTCCATAAGTTTAATAGAAAATTTGTTTAAAGGGCAGACTCCTACTGGATCATCTGCTAAAGCAATAGTATTTCTATTTTTAACCAAGAAAGAAAGCATGTCTTCAAGTTGTGAAGGATTATTTAAAACATATTGTTTGAATCCTTACTGGATTCAGAGAGTAAAATTTCTCTGTAAACTTCCCGGATTTGTGCATCGGAAAGACCCTTAGAAGCAGTGACTGTGTTAATGTCATATGGTTCTGTGGTTTTGTAAAGAAGCGGAGAAGCTGTAGTAAGTAGGCAGTGATTGTCGAAAGTAACAGTATCTGCGCCTAAATTTACTAACTCTAAGAAAATGTTGCCGTTATGGCAGGTAGAAAGAGTGTTTCCAAAGAAAAGTGTACCTGTGGAAAGATAATCACTTTTGCTTTCTGTAATGAGTGCTAAGTTCTCTGGAGGAGAAGCACCAATATTGGACTGTACCTTAACAGGGAGAATATACCTTGAGTGCGGTAATATCTCTAAGTCCGTAGAAGTATATACATTATAAGAAAGGGAATCGTCTATGACAACATTCAAACTTTCTGAAATTTTATCCGAATAAGGCATCTGCATCTGAGGTGCCGAGGAAGAAAAAGAATTAATTTCAATCGGTTTACTTTCAAGTAAGTCTGCGTATCTGGTCAGGTGCGACGAAGATAAGGAAGGATGTGAAATTGTATTAATCTCCTGTAAAGAATTAGGAAGGGTATTAAAAGAATTAGAAGAATAGGGAGTAGATTCAGAAGGATGTTTAAATGTGTATCCATAATTGTGTATGGGAGCTTTACTTACCTCATTTTGGAGAAAGTGTACTCGCTTACTATTATTGTACTGACTAAACAATTTCTTCTGATGCTGTACTACTTCTTCAGCAGTTAAACCCTTTTCCATATTATCTATTTTATCCATTTCATCCGAAAGGGATGAATAATAATTAGTATGTTCCAAAGTAGGAACGACAGAACGACACCGACTCCCTGGAGAGTTATACTGCTCATTAATTTTAATCATTGATGTCTGAGAAGAATCCGACCTAGGATTAGGATAGCTTGTGACAGGACGCTCAATTAAATTATGAGGCAGTGGTGCTCCTATATTAGGTGACACCTCGGTGGTTCGGTTAGGCATGTAAATGGGACGTGGAGGCATTGGTGCAGTAGTGTTCGTATTTAACCTACCCTGTGGTGAGTTAAATTGAGACCTACCTGCATTATTTGAAGGGTACATTGGTGTGCACCGACCTAATTTGGCACGTGGTGATGTACAATGCACTTTTGGAGCCTTAACACTAGGGTGCCCGAGGGTGCCAAGGGGTGCCCTGGGGTGTACTGAAGAAAAATGCAATTTTCGAGCATTTTCACCATGGTGCCCAAGGGTGCCAAGGGGTGCCTTGGGGTATACTGTGGTGCAAAGCAATTTTTGAGCTTTTACGTTAGTGTGCACAGGAGTGCAAGGAGTGCCACGGGGGTGCAAGGTGGTGCAAGGCAAAATTTGACCTTTTTCACTAGTGTGCACAGGAGTGCAAGGTGTGCCACCGGGGTGCAAGGTGGTGCAAGGCAAAATTTGACCTTTTACACTAGTGTGCACAGGAGTGCAAGGTGTGCCACCGGGGTGCAAGGTGGTGCAAGGCAAATTTTGACCTTTTACACTAGTGTGCACAGGAGTGCAAGGTGTGCCACCGGGGTGCAAGGTGGTGCCACTGCGGTGCACTGAGGAAAAATGCAAATTTTGATCCTTAAGACTATTGTGCACAGGGGTGCAAGGTGTGCCACCGGGGTGCACTGTGGAGTAATGGCCTGGACTAATTCTATTATGGTACTCACCAGTATAAAATGTATCAGGATGCGAAGAATTCATCTTAATTTTATGACTTCCTGCATTATTACTTGAATAGATGCCACTGGACAAGCTATTTTGGAAACATATCTTACCTGGATTACCAGGAGATGATGTATATTGAGGTGAATTACCTCTTGCGGAGGGAAACACACCGGTGCTCCGACCGTAATTGCTATGAAGTTTTGTATTCCCAGGAGACTCAACGTAGGCATTATTGCCTTCACGAAGAGGTGCAGCGTATACAGACGGAAAAGCTCTGTTTGGGAAAGGAGTCGCAGTATTCCGCTCACTGCTAAACAGCGGTGCTTGGTGCGGAGAAAGTACTGCGGTGCTTCGGCTATAACCACCACTTGGTGACATAGGCGAAGGAGGATAAACCCTATTTGGAGAAGCTACTGCGGTGCTCCTTCCAAAATGACCGAAATTCGATACACGATTAGTGTGGCTTTGGTTTTCTCTGTACTCCCCCATGGTGGGAGTAAGAGTAGTCAAGCAGCTTCCGGGGGAAGAGCGATACAGATTATTCGAGCAGCCTCCATTAGAGGAGCGATACAAATTGGTCGAGCAGCCTCCATTATTAGAGGAGCGATACAA
The DNA here is from genome assembly GCA_015478945.1 of Trachelipus rathkii. Classification (NCBI taxonomy): domain Eukaryota; kingdom Metazoa; phylum Arthropoda; class Malacostraca; order Isopoda; family Trachelipodidae; genus Trachelipus; species Trachelipus rathkii. Next base: position 58,468 of record JABUQX010042402.1, on the reverse strand, counting down.
TTTATTCGAGCAGCCTCCATTATTAGAGGAGCGATACAAATTGTTAATATGTTCCATGTCCTTTCGGGGAGGCGTAGACTTAAGGGCTTGACTATAAGACCTATCTGTACCTGTACTTAATATACCTTTGTGGTGTGGAAAACTTTGGAGATTGTTTAAGGAAAGAGGAGCATCCTTCGTGCTCTTGTACCCTTTTCTTATTAATTTTAACGGAATCTCCTTAGTTCCACCATTACCATCGGCAAAATATACACTATCTCGTCTTATGTTTATCATAAGAGGCAAAATTTTTAGTATGTCGGTTCCTATTAAAACATCTAACGGAAACGACGTAGAGTCTGGAACTACGTAGAAATTACAATTAAATGCTTTACCACCCATTATAACTTGCAACTCTGTTCTTCCTTGTATCACTAACTCTTGTCCAGAGATAGACCGTAATGAAACATCAGGCTTATGTAAAATTGGGTTAATTGTAGATTCTGTCTTTTTAGAAAATCTACGGAAGAGACCCTCCTTTATTAAAGAGCGCGAAGCTCCACAGTCTAAGAGCCCTGACGTTTCAATCCTATGACTGAAATCGTGAGTAAGTTGAAAAGGAAGACCATATAAAACCCCTGGTTTCATATGATTAGAAGTTGTGAGTATGTATGATGGTGGTAAAGAAGAAGGAGTGTCTTCCATTAAAAAGGACATAGGGGAATCTATAGTATTTATACTCTCGACTCCGAGAGGGGTAGGGCAGTTATGAATGGAAGTCTCATTCATAACGCCCGCTGAAAATTTGGGTTTATTGTACCCTTGTTATCATCTGTATGTGTAATATTGTGATGTGTGGTTGCTGTAGACGAAACATTAGCACATAAATAGTTACACTCAGGACGTATGGTATTTGCATTTTGTGGGTAATAAGTTTGAGCTTGCACAGGAGCTGATGAAGGACGCTGTGAAGGAGGGTTAATCTTAACATACTTATTATTTGTGGGTGTAATATTATAATGTGTATTTACAGTAGACAAAACATTATCACAATTATTATTACACTGAGGACGAATTACATTTACATGTACAGAAGTATGTAAAGACTTAAGAGTAGGACATGGTACACACAATTGACGAGACAAATTATAAGAATGAGGGACATGGACACCAATAGGAGGAGTTATATTACTTTTACAGGACGAGACAATTGAGGAAGAGGGATTAGCAGAAAGAGGAATGGAGGGAGTAGTCTCTGACTTCTCAATTATTTTCTCTCTCTGTACTTGGCCTTTTCTCATTGACTTCTCCTTAATAAATTTAATTCTCCTCAAAGCCATTGGGTGTGAATAATCCCAAGTAGTTCCACGGCAGGCAAGTTGGCTCCCGCGCGTGTGATAATCCATACAATAACTACAGAATTCTCTGAATATACATTCTCTCTCATCGTGGCCATATCTTTCACACTTATGACATTTAGGCATGTGTACTCCAGCAGCTAGGGAATTCATATCAGCACCCCCTCTGCAGGGAATATTTAACATATTGGAAGCCCTTGATAGGTAATATTCAGCACTTTTAATTTGTGAAAGTGAGACACTATTATGATTAAGGATTCTTTGTATATTAGCTATTAAAGAATGAATGTGTTCTATTCTATGATTAAATTTACTAAGGGAATACTGTGAATCTTGACTTGTAAGCTCATTAGTGTCTGTGTTATTTGTACCTGAAAGCAAAGGGTATGAAAAAGGAACTTGTACAGGGCGAGGGCTGACATGAGCTTCCCTACTACTTATGTATACACCTTCATGAGTGTATGGTGGTGATCCTTCCTTGATTAGGGAACTGTCACTCTGGAATGTAGCACACGGCAGTACCCCTCCCCTACTACTATATGGACCTGGGTCATAAGACAGGCTTGTATAGTGTCGGGAAGGCATGCAAGGCATCTCTACATAGCTTTGGGGACTCTGGCCTTGCATTAGACTGCGTTGGGGCATGGCTGCATAATAGGGTACATTACTACCATACATAGAACTTGATGAAATTGCCCCTTGCGGCCCCGAAACATTGGTATAAGCATGGACTCCCATGTAAACCATCGGTGCTGGGTTGCTAGAGATAGGAGCTTGGCCGACAGTAGGCATTTCCATACTACTGGGCATGTAAGTACCTCCAACTGGACCTGTTACTTCACTAGGGTACATATGGGCTCCAGTTGGGTTCATTTTTACTTGAATTTTAGGTGCCGGGGCAAGGCGGGCACCTTGTATCGTCTCGCTACTACTTAGCGGCGTGATATTTACTTATTGTACCCTTCCCTTAAGCATTCCCACCCCTAAAGAGCCCTTAAAATTAGCAAAAAGTGGCATATAAAAGAATTCCTTGCACTCTGAGTTAGTGTCAAGAGTGGTGGAAAGATCAGTTTGAGGGGTTGACCCTTTATAAGTACCATTAGCATGCTGTACTTTAATTATAGTAGCTTTAGGAATGACTGAAATGGAAAGGACAGGTATGGAAGAAGAAATTTATCAGTTAGACAGTAGGGCAGTAGTAGTAGTAGCAGTAGTAGTAGTTGTAGTAGTCATAGGGTAATGTCTAATGCGACTCCTTCCTATTCTATGTTAATATAGAAAAATACTAAAAGAATTTTAAAGCAGGTAATCTTAAACTCTGCGTAGGCTATTCTCTTGAATTGGACTGAGGGAATGTTTAACTACTTTAGAATGTATTTCCGTCTTCCTTTGCCGGTAGGTATCCCTTGCATCAATTTCTCGACTACACTAAACACCGGTACCACCACTAACCTGCAAACAACAATTATATATAAGTATACCGTATAGGTAATATATATATATATATATATATATATTATATATATATATATATATATAATATTATATATAGTATATAATATATATATATATATATATATATATAATATATATAATATATATATATATATATATATATATATATATATATATATATATAAAGTAAAGAAGGGACTCTCTAGAACTCGGATCAATACTATATATATATAATAATATATATTATATATATATATATATATATATATATATATATATTATATATATACTATATTATATATATATATATATATATATATATTTAATATATATATATATATATAATATATATATATATATATATATATATATACAATATATATATACTATATATATATATATATACAGTATATATTTATATATATAATATATATATATAATATATATATATATATATATAGATATATATATATATATATATATTTATAGATATATATAATATATATATAAATATATTTATATATAATATATATATTATATATATATATATATATATATTAAATTGTTTCTAAGTTCAAAGCCCTTTTCTCAGTATTTGCAAAAATTTCAAAAATCGAAGAAACAATTAAAATGCTAATAAAGCGCATTATGAAGTTCCAATTTTTGGCAGTCATCAATTTATTTCTTTGCATAAAATGTAGTTGTGAAATGTTGGTTAGTAAATAAGACAAACACTTATTGTTGTTGGTCTGTTTGTGGTTGCAGTCGACAGCAATGTTGCTTCTTCTTTAGAAGAATCGACAACAATTTTGTTGGTTGTTTTGACCCAAACAATTTTAACCACAAACTCCTTGAGCTATTCGATTATATTATCATTATTTTATTATTGTATTATTATTATTTTAAGATAGACAATGAATAAAATATAGATTTAAATGCCTAGAATAGAATTACAACCGTAACTTTTGAATATCGTGCACGTATTAATGAAGATGCATCCAATCTTGTGACGCATTAAAAGAGAAATCTGTTTCTTGCGTCATGAATGTGGGCAGGTTCCAATGTGTTTCTTTCACCAAGCGTTCTCGAAATGCGTTCCACACTTGAAGCACTTGCAGCTATTGGAGATGGAAGACTTCACCCCCACTCACACACACACACAATCCCTTTTCGGCTTCGACGAGGAGTAGTATATAGTAATAATATATATAATATATATATATATATATATATATATATATAAACACTATTATATATATATATATATATATATAATATATATATATATATATATATATATATATATATAATATAATATATATATATATATATTTTAATCACAGAACTATGTAATTCAATAAGATTGCTATTATATGGATCTTTTGTAGATTGCAGTTGTATTGTAGTTCGTTTACCTATATGTTTAAATAATATCAAAAAGATTGATTGAATTGTGCACCGTCCGCGTAGAGAGAAGATGCCAAGCAACGAAATCGCGAAACGCCACAGAAGATCAGGCAACAGCAGCAGAGCGTCATTTTATAAGAAATGTTTTTTTAAGTACTTACTAGTTGCTTAGAATGGTAGTATGATGTACTAAGTAGTTATTCTTATGAGTCTCATGCGTATTAACATTAATTGTGATTAAATAAAACTCTGGTTGAGTTAATTCTTTACTGCACAATAAATTAGTTACAACTTAAATGCGTAGTATTAAAAATTATATGTCAATTATATGAGAAAAACTGACAATCAATATGAATATAATAGTAAATGATAAGTTATATACATTCCTAATCTAGAACTAAAAAGGATATGTGGAATTTGGGAAACCAAATAGATGCCCGTACATCGGATAGCTGCAAATACAAAAAATCCATAATTGCCAAACATCAATTACCACAAACTAAAATTACTTATATATAATATATATAGTATATATATAATATATATATATATATATATATATATATATATATATATAGTTATAATTATATATATATATATTATACGTATATATATACGTTTATATATATATATATATATAGTATTATATAATATATATTGCATTGAGCGACTCTTACCATATGTAATAGTAGAAATGCTCTACAGATAAAAATCGCCATAGAACAGTGAGAGTTCTTTTAATGAAAATTCTATAAAACTATATCACTTAGTTATAGCTTATATCACCTTAGTTTATAGAAGAAATCAACATATTGCTGTTTCTATCGAAACTGAAATTAAAATATAAATGAGGATTAAGCATGATAATGTTAGGACATAATTTTGCACGCTAACACTATTCGTTCACACGATTGAAGACTCAGGGACCGAGCCACTCCTTGAAATTACGTCTTCACAATTTGCAAAAAGTCTTATTGGCTATTTCATTAGTGGACGTAGCTTCACTAAGATTGTTCGTTAAAACTATTGTTTATTATATAATATAATATATATAATATATATAAGTATATACTATTATATATATATAGTATATATATATATATACTATATATATATAGTATATATATATTATAATATATATATATATATATATATATTATATATAATATATATATATATATATATATTTATATAATAAATTTGTACCTCAAAATTTTCTAATGACTCCTCAAAGGTTCTCGGCGCAATAGATTCTTTCAGAAGCAAAGAACTTGCATGGAATCTGCCAAGTTCTTCCATTACAAGAAGGGCTTGGTGATAATCTTGTCCTTTTCTTCTGTCATGCATTTCAAAGCCTTGAGTTCTTAAATTTTCTAGAAGTATAGCTTCCCTGTCCCTTTCCAGAGAGCTAGCAAATAACCTTGGAGTTCTTAATGGAGCCAAACCTAATTTTTCAAGGTGTTCACTCATAGGTCTTAGGGCGTTGGTTAACATCTTAAAAATATATAACACATAATAGAATGTAATCTGAGTAATTGTAGGAACTACAACTCTTAATTAATAAATTGTTTTTAGAAGTTTTATAATACAATACGAATAGTGTTTGTTATATTTTTAGTAGAGTTGGTGTAATAATTTTTTATGCTAGTCCGGATAATTGCTCATTAGAAATCAGGTTTTAAAATGAATACTTCTGCTTTCAATTGAAGGTTGAAGATATAAGTCATATAATATACATTTGCTTGCAATCTTGGTTTATAAAACTTTTTTATAGATCAATTATATTTTGCTAGTTTATTGCAATATTCCTTTAAATATTTTTCATACCTTATATAAATTTATTTTACTTTATTTAGGTAACCAAGAGGGCTAACATATCTACATACCCCTTTTTCTCTTGCAAATATATCTCTCATGGCATCTGTCATTGGACCTGGAGGTCGGTGAGGATTAAGCTTTACCACATATGAAGCATCAGACTGAACGCTGTCTTTGCTGTATTTGACCTACAATTTTAGATAATTTTCTTTTCAGTATGTGTGTCGATTTATGAGCATAATACCAAAAATTATTTTTGTGTGTGTATTGATCAATTAGGTTCCTTTGAATTAAAATCTTCTCTTTTAATATAAATAGTTTTTTGATTGCAATATGAAATGTTATTGAATATAATTCTTAAATAAAAATTTATGTCTTTTAACCAAAATTTTATAATTTACACAAATTAGTAAAAAAAAAGATATTAAAATAAATCAAAATTTTATTTCAACATTCAACAGTTTACGTTAAATAATATTCTAACCGTGACGCTTGTAACGAAACTAGTGTAACCGTCTCCTTTATTGGTGAAATCCTTAACTCCCCAAGATAAAAGTTCTGCATTTTTTCCTTTGTCATTTTGAAGACCATCTCGTACTAATTCTTTGGTAATAAACTCGTAGGAGGTATTATTTGAAGATGTTTGATTTCCATTGATTTCTGTATTGTTTTCTGGCACTGGATATATATATATATATATATATATATATATATATATATATATATATAATATATATATATATGTATATTATATATATATATATATTATATATAGATATATATATATTATATATATATATATATATATATATATATATATATATATATATATATATATATATATATAATATATATATATATTATATATTAATATATTTTTTTTTCTTTTTATTATATATATATATATATATATATATATATATATATATATATATATATATATATAGGAGTTCACGTTTGGCTCAGTGGGTTAAGGCGAGCTTTTTGGCTCACCTTAAGAACAGGATTCCCTCTCAGTATGGGTTCGAGTTCTAGTTCGGCCACGTGAACGGACACAAAAAATTGTCGTTAGTAGGAGATTTTCTGCAATATTTACGTATTGCAGTTTGCGGCATAGTGTATTACACTAATCTCAATACACACACATCACAACCATAGCCAACACATACAACAGAACAGTCTATTCACAAACAAATCACTCTTCTCATGCTTCTCGCATTGGAAAAGCCGCGTACTAGGATGCGAACCCACGCCTTACGGTGGCAAGCATTCCGACTACGTCGCGCTGAAGCAGGGCTTGCTATCGGGCCTAAATATTCCTGCACCTTCCACTTGGTCAGAAACCATACAAATACTTTCCCTGACCAATTACCTCAGGATTAAGAGGCTATATATATATATATATATATATATATATATATATATATATATATAATAACGTAATATTATTAGCTCTTTAGAATATATATATATATATATATATATATATATATATATATATATATAATATATATATATATATATATATATATATATATATATATATATATATATATTGGGAGCGTGTTCTATAGACACACGAACATCGATCGGTCACTCTGATCTGCTTGCTAGTCTCACGCTGAGGCTACGTGGCTTGATTCTCGCTGCCTTATTTCAGGATTGAGTCCCAACCTATCTCAGGCACGGCCGGTATTTCCGTAGCTTTTCTGCTTGCCACATTCACCATCTTAGGTTTCTCACTCTTTCAATCTGACCCTTCCAGACAAACGGTCCAGCAAGTGGCAGATTGCCCTTATTTCATGCAGGTGGTGTATTGATTAATGTTATGATGTTTATTCTTGGGAAAACCTGGAACATAACATAGTGACAAGATCCTATACCAGGGTGACTTTGTGCATCCCTCCGGCCCCAGCACTAGTATGTACATTTGTCACATATGAAATCTTTTAGACTTCTGTCTCTCCCCTCACTTTTCAAATTATCTATCTTTTTTTTTTAATTTTTATGCACCAGTTCCTTTAGTACTTTTACGTACTTTCCCTCTCTGAAAGACGTGGTCTTCCCACTTTTCCTATCACAGCCCCTTGGGCCATACGATGCCTCCTCCCACATGGGTCTTCAGTTCACCTCACACCACTTCCCAGTGGATGAGGATACAGGTTAAAGACAGGTCTTTTGCACCTATGACTGGGTCGCCCATTATATTGGACCCGAATCTTAACCGCGAGGTAACTGTCCTGTACTTTGGTGTGTAATCTCGAGCTCCACGTGAAGTTGTTTAGGTTCTATGAGGTTCACGGGTGGGAAACCGAAGTGGAGCTCAGGGAGGATCTTCCGAGGCCACATTCAAAGCATGCCTTACGGAGTGGGGTCCGGGAAGTTGTACGAGTCTCTGGTCTGTGACCTGATCTGGGGAGAAGGACTACATATCCTTATGAAATATACGCCTTTCCAGTTCATCCTGTTATTTACTTTAATTTTTCATTTGTTTTATTGTTATAATAGTTTATTTATTACTGAAAAGAACTTTGTGGTTTAATTTTTATCAAACTAGCTCTTCAAGATAATACGTTCTTAATCCAAAGGCGTGCAATACTACCTTTTGTTGGGTATTCTGCCTGACTCCACCTCGGTCCCTCCTACTCCTATACCATTTGTTTCCACTAAAATTCCTTCTACTCATCTGAAAGTCCTCTGCCTCCCCTGGGTGGTTCGTCTCCTGGTACGTCCTCGACATTCCGGGTGCAAAAACGGTTGGGTCAATCCCGAAAAGGTGCCCCTCATCGTAGTCGTTCTCATTTGTTTACTTTTTATGCTGCTCCCCCTCCAAAACTGCCAGCTGACACGTCATTCCCAATATATTATTTATTGCGATCCACCACCTCCAAAGCTCTTACTTACTAAACAAAGAACCATTATTCGTAACGATACACTTGAAAAGCTTTAGGAGTTGAGACTCTCAAGTCATTTTAGTGAGAAATGAGTCCCTTCTCATCCAAGCTATTACCCGGATTCAAAGTTCCATTTTGTCATTCTGAACGATTCTCGGAAATATCCCTTATTTTTACTCCTGATGAAATAAGAAACCCATCCAAAGTCACAATTTTTATCTTTTAGAACAGAGAAACGAAGATGTTACTGTCTTTCAAAGAAATTCCAGCTAAAAAGATGTCCAGTTACAAGCGTTTTCAGATTTCCCCTCGTCGGAACTAGCCTGACACACTAAATCCTCGTTTACTGCTAACCTTTAGCACCGTTTTTCCACCTTCAAAGGTTAAAATAGGATTTACAAGCTACAGTGTTCATACATTTATTCCCCGACCCAGGCGTTGCTATAAATGACAGCAATTTGGTCATTTCCAAAAATACTGTAAGGAACCGCATGACATATGCCCAGTCTGCGAAGAAGAATTTAACACTCCTTGTGAAAACACACCACACTGAAAAAAACTGTGGAAGACACCAAAGTGCCTCTTCATTAAAATGCCCGTCTTACCTGTTTGAACAGGAGGTTTTGGAGTTATGCACCATACAAAAATTGAGCAGGAGAGATGCCATACACCAGCTCAAAGACAAATATCCCACAATTTCTCCCATTCTCTTTACCCACATGTCTAGTTTACTCTCAGATCTCTCCATATCAGCACTTGTTGATGGAGTGACCTCTTCGGCTTTCCTGTTAATTGTGGTGTTCGACAAAGTTCTGTTCTATCTCCAACTTTATTCTTACTTTTCATTAACGATCTTCTCAGGTGCACACCTAACTCTGTTCATTCATATGCTGATGACTCAACTCTCCATTCTTCCACTCATTTCAAATTTGCTCCCTCTTTTGCTTATAGAATTTCTTCTCGACTTCATCTTTCTTATTCAATTCTTGAAGATCTGGATGGGATTTCCTGAAGGGGTAACCGCAACTTTGTGAATTTCATTTCTTTAAAGACTCAACTTCTTCACATCTCCCTCTCAAAAACTCCTCCCAACTATCCTTTTTTCTTCGAGGCTCTTCCGTCTAACCTATGGACAACATAAACATCCTTGGTCTGAACATAATCAATAGTCTATCTTGAAAACCTCACATCAAAAAGGTTGCTAAAGTGGCTTCAAAGAAAGTGGAGGTTCTGTTCAGGTTTCGGGATTTTTTTTCCTCGGAACAGTTAATCCTATTACATAATTTTTTTCCTCCATTATATGGAGTACTGTTCCCACATTTGAGGGGGAGGCTACGGTTCCGCCCTTCTAATGAATAGGGTTGAGGCTAAGACTATAATATTAGTAACTGCCCCCTATTTTCAAACTTCCTGGTGCTCTATCTCTTTACTATAGGTACTACAACGTCAGGTGCTCGAGTAAGCTGACCTCTCATATTCAACCACCAATTCGTCGCCATCGTTGTACAAGGGGTGCCCAGCTTTTTCATGAATTTTCCATTAATATTGTTAACTCCGGCTTGTTCGTTGTGGTGCCTACTTTTTTCCGACAACCCTTGCTTCTGTGGAACTTTCTGCCTTCATCTGTTTTTCCTGCTGTATTTAATCTTCCTCTCTTTAAGTCCTCCGTCTGCGGTCACCACAGAGATTTTAGTTGGGTTTCCTCCATCATTTTTTTTTGCCTCCTCCTCGAAAAGGGTTCTGCCCGTGAGCGGGGATTACCTGTAAAAATCGTTGCAGCCATCCTGCCTCCGTGTGTTAATCCAACGACATAACTCCTTTCCAGAAAAAAAAATTTCCCTCAATCCTAGCTAGACTCAAGCATTTACTGTAACCTGCCTATACTACTGACTTTTCAACTAAAAAACAATGAAACTAAGTTGGATCATCCATCACAAAGCTTGGAGAGCCTTTCCTGCCAAGATACTCTGTCCCGCACATTCTCGATGAGTTCGACAAACTCACATAACAGGCCTGCATCTATGTTCCCTAATATGTCTCACACCATTACTCAAATT
>JABUQX010042402.1:40000-42500 GCA_015478945.1 Trachelipus rathkii | reverse complement strand
ATAATAATAATAATAATATATATGTATATATCTTTAATATATTTATATATATATATGTATATGTATGTATGTAATAATAATAATAATAATATAATATATCATAATAATAATATGTATAATAGTAAAAATATGAATATGTAATATATTATATATATATATATATATATATATATATATATATATTAAAAATTTTATTTCCTATTATTGTAGGTTTCTTATTTCAACTTCAATTTTAATATATGTTGATTTTAAAGACATTGAAATTTAGCAAACAAATACTACATTTTCGTTGGTATTTCATAGGCTTAAATTAACATTTGAGCAGGAATATAATTTTGAAGAATTTTTATTAAATTTCCTAGTTAATATATTTAAAATAGCTACAGACAGATTAGGCATCAAGAAAGCCTACAAAAAAAAATAAAAAATCCTAAAGAATCCTTTAGATGGTAGAAATAGTTTGTACAGTGAGTATAATGTCCCTTTACTATGATTGCATATAGTTTAACCAAAATGTTATTAATACTTTTAACATGCTATAAGTAGTTTTGTATGCTCCTACATAAGGTGGTAGAAGAATTCTAAGCTGTCAAACTAGAGTACTTTTATATTTGTGTATTTCCAATCATATGCATGACTATCGATGCTTGAAGTGAGCTGATAACATTTTTCTACTTTATCAGCTTGAAGTTTTTGAGGAGAATAATACGGTTGCGCCTTGCATGTCCATTTATTTTCATATTACATGACATGCATAACTACTCTATAACTCTCATTCTTTAAATTTCCAACCATATTTTACTTTCTGAAATCTAAATACTTTAAAATCTTTAAATATTGGCAGTTACGGAAGGGGCAATTTCTTTTCCTTACTTTGTAATAATAGCATTCTCAGGGTTTCCGTTTATCTCCTACTGTATTTCTATTTTTCTTTAAAGATATTAAGTGCTTTCCTAATTATGTTCATTCTATTGCTTAAGATTTAACTTTAATTTTCTATTCATTTCAAATCTTTTTTAATCTTTTTTCGATATCTGATCCCAACACGATTTGACTGTGGAAGCGATGCCACCTTATAAAATATAACTCTTTTAAAAACCTCCACTTATTAAATAACTTTCTCTAAATAATTCTTCCCAAGTACTCTCTCACTTGTAAATAACGTAGATGTGCGCTGTCTGACCATAATCAGCAATTATATTGGAAACTTCACATCGCTATTTTCGTTGGTGCAGTTACCTAAACTTTATATGGGTTTTTCCTCTTTTGTGTTAAATACTGCTGTCACATCTGATTGAGGATGTTAACGTCTTTTCCAGAAAAAAAGATAAAATATTCTTTGATCTCCAATTAACTCTCATGACTGTCAATCTCGGTAACGTGATGTTGACCATTTATCTCTTTTTTATAACCAATACAAGGCCCCTAAAGAGCTTACCACTATAGGGCGGTAAAAGGAGGGGAGTTGGTGTCTTTTTTAGGTTTAAGTTTTGGGAGTATGATAACTTGTTTCCAGATTGAGGGTATATAGTTAAGTTGCCAGGATTTGTTGAAGATTTCTGTGATAAGGATAAGTGCTTTTTCACCGAGGTGTTTTAAATGTAGGTTGGAGATATATAGGTGTTTTAAATCTAGGTTTGAGATATATATTAATTGTTGATAGTGTTATTAATAGTGATAGTGATGATATTAGTGATAATGTTAATATAGTAATAATGATGATAGTGGTGTTAATGTTAATTATAGTAATGATAATGATAGTGGCAGTGATGGTAATGATGATTAAAATGATGATATTAATGATAGTGATGATAACGATAACGGTAATAATGTTAATAATAGTGATGGTAGTGATAATAATAACTGATAATAATAGTGAAGGTAATAATTTAAACATAGTAATACTAATAATATGTATATGTGTATATTTTTAAAAAAAATTTTTGTATTTTATATTTATTTATATAAAAGCTCCCGATAGCTCAGTGGAAAAGCACAAACCAAGCCAAGCGAGGGGTCCTAGGTTTGCAACTGGTCGGGTGGGAGAATGTGAGCTATTCTCTCCTTGGGCTTTTCTCCGTCCTACTTGGACGTTAAACGAGTACATCTCCTCCTCCTTGATTATTGCTCTGCCCGTAAGTGACGGTGTTTATTTATGTAAATATATATATATATATATATATATATCATATATACCCTTATATATATATATATATATATATATATATATATATATATATATATATATATATATATATATATATAACATATATATAACTATATATATATATATATATATATATATATATATATATATACCGTATATGTATATATGTTAAATTATTGTGTATGTTTGGATATAACGTATTTAATACATATATATATTTTTTACTTTCTGGGATCGAAAAATGTTTGAACACCAATGAGCAGACAACTAATTGATAATGTGAACTGTAGTGTTAAAAATGTCCAAATTTCCAAATAATCTGTATGAAAGCAT
>JABUQX010042402.1:32500-35000 GCA_015478945.1 Trachelipus rathkii | reverse complement strand
CGTAACCTATTCTTACTTTGTCAAGCATATCTCAACATAACGATGTTAATTTACTAATATTTATATTTAGCTAAAATTTATCACAACATTGGATAGTAAATTATCATACAGAGCAGCGAAAGAATGCTAACGTAACAAAGTTTCCACATCAGCTAAAGCCCCAACATATCGTTACATGAACTAAGAAAATAATGTACAAAGACAAACCTATCACACCTTACACGCGAATAAACTGGTAACATTAACAAAGTTCCACACTTAACACCAGTAAAGCAGCTAACATGGTATGCAAAACGTAACCTAAACTTCCCATCACAAACATGATCCTAAGGTATAAAGTTATTACTAACACAGTAACACTATTCACGTAAAATTTCTACAACATTGGATAATTATTCTGTCAACGAAGGCATAATAACAAATCAAGTTTCCACATCAATAAAACTAACATGGCGTAACATGAACTAAAATAATGCAAAAGACAGGCCTAACACAACTTACCCACAAATAAATTATTAGCATTGTAAAGTTCCAACCCAACATACGTAAAATAACTTAACATGGTTTTGCAAAAGCGTAACCTAATCTTACTTTTTCAAGCATATCTCTAACATGTTAACGTTAATCTTACACTGGCTCAGTAACATTTAACAAAATTATCACAACATTGGTTAATTATGCCAGTCAACAGGTATATCTAACGTAATAAAGGATTTCCACATCAGTAAAATAACATAGCGTAACATGAACTAAGAGAAAATAATCTACAAAGACAAACCTAACACAACTTACATACGAATAAACTGTTAACCTTGCCAAGAGTGGCATGAATTGTTTATATGCTAACTAACCGGTGGATTTTAATTTAACATTCACTTAATGTTTCGTTAATAAAGCTAACAGCATCCGCCTGAACTAAGGAAAAAATAATATTACAACGACAAAGCTAACGCCCTAATAAACTGTTAACATTAACAAAGTTCCACATAACACCAGTAAAAGTAACTAACTTTACATACAAAACATAACCTATCCTTACTTTTTCAAGCATATCTCTAACATATTAACGTCAATCTTACATTGACACAGTAACATTTATCAAAAAAATGTGTCATAACCATACCTAACCATCATAATACCTAACGAGTAAATACGAATAAAGTAAAGTTTTTAGACTTATCTCTTTTTAGACTCCACCTCATTCCAAATAACATTATCTCTTTTTAGACTCCTTCCCCCTTTCAGAAAATAACAACTCTAAACATGAAAATGATTTTATGCTATAACCATTTGCATAAAGTGATGCAATACTTATTATATTTGACCCTCTGACAGGAATATGAGCAATGTAGCAGTTGCCCTCGGTTTACAATTAAATATAAATGGCACATCGTTGGGAATAACAAACACCTGCTGAAATGAGTTGTACTGTATAACAACAAATATATGCTAACACTTAACAAGGTTTTGCCATTAATAAAGCTAACATAACATCATATGGACTAAGAAAATAATGTACAACAGAAAACCTATCACAACTTAAGCATGAATAAACTGTTACTTATTAACAAAAGGCCACACCTAACAACAGCAAAATAACTAACACTGCATACAAAACGTAACCTATTTATGCTTTTTCCAAGCATATCTAAGCATATTAACGTTAATTTTTACATTGACACAGTAATATTTAACAAGAATTTATCATAACCTTGTTTAATTATCATACAGACCAACGAATAACTGTAAACATAGCAAAGTTTTATTCAAACATAACACAAAAATAAGTTCTTTATATACTAACCATCGAGTATAAGCTAACGTAACAACGTTTTTACATTAATAAAGCTAACATAACATAACCTGAACTAAGAATATAATGTACAACGACAAACCTAACACACCATACGTACGAATAAACTACTAACATTAACAAACTTCCACCCTTAACAACAGTAAAGTACATAACACTTCGTCCAAAACGTAACCTATTCACACTTTTTCATGCATATCTCTGACATATCAATGTTAATTTTACATTAACATCGTAATATTTAACAAAAGTTTAGCATAAACCTGTCTAATCATCATACTGACAAAGAATATAATGCTGACGTAACAAATGTTTTACATCAACTTCGTAACATTTAACAAAAATTCATCATAACATCGTCTAAATATCATAATCCCCAGCGAATAATCGCAAACATAACAAAGTTTTAACCAAACATAACAAAAAATAACAAAATTTTATCCTAACATAACATAAAAATAAGTTCTTTGAGTAAAATATCACAGTAAAACGTAATAATTTACTGATTTTAAAGCAGTAAATCAGTAAATCAGTAAATCAAACCACCCATCCCTGCAGTCCCCTACCCATCCCACCCGCCTGTGATCTATTGAACTATTGATTCAAGTCATATTTCAAGTATCATTTTGGACAAACATAACATAAAAATATGTTCTTTATATACTAACCTACGAATATATGCTTAAC
>JABUQX010042402.1:0-25000 GCA_015478945.1 Trachelipus rathkii | reverse complement strand
ACGGTTTGATAAGACGCAAACGTTATTAGTACTGCAAAAATACTCATTACTTCGTGAAGGGTTGTAATATGAGAAATTAAGCGGTGATTGCCATTTAAATCAAATTTAGGAGTTGCCAATATAAAAATAAATTAGGGTTTCTCTGAGACAAAGATATCCTAGGGTTCTCAAAAGAGTGGTGCATTTTCTGAAAATAAGTTTAGGAATGCTAAAAAATAATATATTTTGGTTCTGTGACTTTACCATTAAAAAACTAGGACAGGGTAGTATAAAAACATATTGGGCAGAGTGCTTATATATTCTGAGCACACAAAGACACAAAGGCGATATCGAGTCTATTCCGAAAAAAGGATGTCTAGCCCAAAGCGGAGTTGGTAAGGCCACAAATAGGTTGCAAGGTGGTCAGTGTGGTAATATGGATAGTTGGTGTAATAGGCTCGATAAGTAGATTGTGCGCGCTGTTTGTCGCTGATAGAGGATGAGTGGGTGCCACATACGAGTTCTCGAGTCCTATAGAAATAGGGCAAATATATTTTCTATGGCCTGAGGCTAAACTATGCGGTTTCACCTCTGCCTCTAGTTCTGAACACTGTTATTATATAGCTTAACTATATAATCACTTTATAAGAATTAAATAATTTTGGAACTGATAATATTTGATAATAATTATTATAATTATATTATATTAAAATAAATGTATATTAGTAAGTGTTATATTATGGAACTAAATTAAAATTATATATATATAGCTAGATAGTAATATATATATTAAGTATAATATATATATATAATATATATAATATAATATATAAATAATATATAATATAATAATTACTATAATAATATATATATATTATAATATATAGTATATATATTATATATATTAAATATATAAATATATGGATAGAGAGAGAGAGAGAGAGATGAAGAGAGAGAGAGAGAGATGAAGAAGAGAAGAAGAGAAGAATGAGAGAGAAGAGAGAGTATAGTAATTAGTAAAGAGAGAAGAAGAGAAATATTATAAGCCATATACCTATAAAAATTAATAATAAGTTGGTAGTTAATAATGTACTTAGCACATATAGTCACATAATATATATAAGAATATTAAAAAAACTAAAACAGATGTAGCAGTTAAATAATTGTATAGTAACTATAAAAGTCATAAACAATATAACAACATATAATATTGGTCAAAGAAGGTCCTCTTGATAATTTGAAAAAATAATGATAATAAAAATATCTGAGGGAAAATAACAAATATCCACAATGTACACACCTAACAGCAATAACAATATAATGATTAATTAATAATTATATATATATATATATAATATTAATATTATACTTAAATATATATATATATAATTATATATAAATATATATATAATTAATATTAATTATTATTATATATTATATATATTAATATATATATATATAATATATATATATTATTAATATATTATATTAATATAAATATTATATATTATAATATTATATATATAATATATATTATAATATAATATATATTAATATTAATATAATATATAATATATGTTAGAATATTATAAGTATATGTTAAGTGTGTTAGCCATTAGTTAGTTGATGTAGGTGATCTCCGTATGGTTAGTGTTGAGTGTTGTAGTGTTGATATATGCTGGTATTTTGTTTGGTTTTATATGTTTGTCCATAAAATGTAAGAGTAATGAGTTTCAATGAAAATATTATTAGTATTCACATGTTTGTTATAGTTAAAAGCCTATAAAGGAATACAATATCCAAACAATGAACTTAATTATAAAAGTTCAAGTGATCTGAATTATGAAATAGTTTCACTAGTGAACAGTTGAGTTAGAAGATGTAAACTGACTTAATAATGATACAATAGGTTTTGGATTATAATGTAATATATTTTACCTGCCCATTATAACTTTATACATATCTTACTTGTAATTTAATAAATTATAATCATAGACAGATAAACGAGTGAGTAACACTTAGTCCTAATTTGGGTTGAATACTGTTATCACTAGTGATAATTTATATTATTATATAATAAATATATCTGTGTTATATTATTATATATAGTAATGAGTAATTATTTAATAATGTGGATTAATGTAGTAAACATTACTAATTATATATTATACTAACTAACTTATTTAATATCATTTAGTTGTATATTTTTGCTATGTATATATTTTAGTAATAGGAGAAAATACGGGTAATCGAATTAATAGTGATTCACAGTGCCGAATCCACTACATCACTCAATTCAATTATATATACTCATGGGTCATATTTAATTACTTTACTTTGGTATTATAAATTATTAATATTTAACCATTATCAGCACAATACAACCATCAATGGCATTAAGGTTGTACACGAAATTACCTGTACAAGTAATTGTATATCCCAGAATATTTGAATTAAAAGGACAATCGTGAGCATAAGTTAGTATATAAGTATTTATTTCGAAAATATTAAGACCCCATAATCATATCACTTCTTAGTATCTTTCAATTATCAGTACGGTTCCACTCTAATCCAATAAGCCACTTGAGTCTCACGTCTACTTCATCTTTTATTACTTTCAGTCAACCTTGCGGTCATCCTCTATCTACAATATATACATATATCTATAGTTCTTATTATTACATTTCACGTCATGGAATTAACATCCTTTCTTTAGGATCTTATTCTCTTCTCTATCTCTCTTCTCTTATATTATCTAATTAACGAGGTATTGGGTAAATATCTCTCCATTTCTCATTATACTTATATAATTAATGATCTGCTGATATGTGATCCGTAGTAAAACCACCATCACATTATATTCTATATACTCACGTAAACACAAAATACTCTATAATTAACTAAGTTCCACCCGCACTTCTCACCCAGACTCATGCCGCCCTCAACCGCATATTGTACTATTCACTGCATAAAGTTCGTACAATAATAGCATAATTATCATATCATCTATCTAAGTCTTATACACCTACACGAAACACACTTGCGTTCGGAGAATAAATATACCCGATAAGCAGCTAGCTAACAGTATGAAAAAACCTATAAGCATATTTTACTCCATTTAATGATTCAGGTTGAGTACAAAAAAACGCATCGAATGTGGTATAAACTACAGGTGATCTGCAAGAAAAATGTCTAATCCCAACTAGCCGAGGTTATAATTAGTCGGGCGCTATAAGAGTCACTAGGGAGAAGCCCATAAGCACATCTATCGCTATAATAACTCTAAAAGAACAACTGAAAGCTGAACACGACCTTAGGCGAGAGCGCACGCGAGAAAGAGCAATTACTGAGAGAGACACTGCTTGGAGATAACACTTGAGAGATAATGTTGAGAAGTAGATCAGAGAGATTCTATAAGAGAGTATATATATATCTTCAATCTGAATGAGGTTTGACGTTAAATCCTAGACGTCAGCTAAACCGTAATCAACTATGTATAAGTTAATAGTCGTCTGCATTACATTTAAAAATTAAATACGGGATTTAGCGCAATTAATAATGTCACATCATTGATTTTTATAATAAAGGGGGCCTTTTGACTCTTCCACAAAGATGAATCCCACACCAACATAGCAACACTGTAAGCTCGCTAAGTTATCTTTAATCTAACGAGGTGAGGCTACAACCTAGTTATGTGTAGTTGGTGCTGCCAGCAGTCAATATGAGACATCCAAAGACGTGAAGTATCATCTGCGTGCGCCTTTTGATGCGAGAGAAGAAAAGCAAAATCCAATAAACTAGCATGTCAAAAGAAAAGACTTAGTAAATTTCTGGCCCGAAATTATTCATGCTATATCCGATGCAACTTCTCCTCTATTACACAGCAGGAGAAAACTGCAAACGCGCACGAAGCATTAACAGTCGAGAGACAGATCGAGTACTCTCTCTAGCTATCAATAAATTTAGAGAGTGTTTTGGTGATCGCTATTGATGTTGACAGAGATAACCGCGTCACTTTTGGCGGCTTAATTAAAACAGTGTGTTCGCACTAACCGAGCACAGAGCTGACTTCTTGATAGTATGGTATATCTATTCTATTCTATATATATGGTATTGTGCCTATCGTCTCATTTCCTTAAATACGGCTTTTCCCTTGTATTAACAGAAGGTTTTACCACTAAAATATAATGGAGAATCTAGAGTTTGTAATGCTCGAATATTTCGTCCATCCACTCGAGATAAATCGTCACACACAATGTTCTTATGTCATATGGTCTCAGATGTCTTCTGATAAGAAAGCTGGTCTCGAACTATACGCGTTAGACATTGGATCAAAGAAAAATCATTTAAATGAAACGCCTTTACATATAAGTAATAGGACACTATATGCTATATACCCTTGGTATGAATCCTGTTTAGATAAACGTTAATCGTTTAAATATTTATAAAAATTTACCACTACAAGAAAAGACTAGATTTAGGCCTCATACTTGTTTTTAGTCTTACAACTCTTAGCACCGAAAAATATATTTAACATCGAATTATTGAAGAGCAAAAAAATCATCATACCAATCGATATCAAGAAAACATTCAGATAGACATCTCTTTAACGATCTCACGATCCGTTTGCATTGTTTATAACAATGACGCTCTCTTATATCATATTTAATTGCACATGTAGCGAAATGCACCAAATAGAATGAAGAATTTACACGCGTTCAAAAACATCAATGGACGTATTGCCAAGGTACAGCATATCTCGTCTAGTCAATACACAATATATTCTTTGATCGCTGCGAATATATGTATTATTTAATTTTATCACACAAGTTTGATAAAAGCTACGCTCAGCCCACAATTATATTTCAAAGTGCATAAGTACATTTCTGGAGAGAGAACAGTCTCTTAAAACGTAAGAATCTAAATACAGAAACTTGACTACTACCCAGAAATTGTAATATCATTCGTACATAATTTGAATAAATGTACTCTTTGTCTAGGTGCTACTGATGAGGTATCTACTAGTAGGTAGGAATCCAAATTTGTATGTGTTTACACTCATGTTCTTCCGGCATAATTAGATATAACCCTGGAGTGAAAGAATTACTTTCAATTCTTTATTTATCGTATTTCACTTAAATTTATAATATATTCCCTTGTGGTTAAATACTATCAGGTATAACATTTCTTTCGGTGTAATTGGTCTCTTGTGTGGCACTTGGCTGTATAACTGCCCTTCCAGCATATTATACTGATAATACCAATACGGTACAATCCTTAAATCATGTTAACATTTTAATACTACTTCCTGATAAACTATTATAAGGACATCAATCACTCATCTTTCTCCGGACCTCCTTCAACACGGTTAGTTCCAGATCGTTGCCGGGCGGGATAGGGAATCGTAATTGTAATGTAAGAGATCACACATTCATAATTATTGCACAAAATTGTAAACCACGAGTTCGATACTTACACATGTATCAAATTTGCCGAGAGAACGCGACAACACACATATATTTGATGCATTAAGTCCGACAAGTCGTGAATAGAGGTTATTATTTTCCGTTGTCCAGTGACATCCACCATTAAAAGCCTCCTTTGCTGAGCCCCTTATTAATTTTACTATGAGATACATTAATATACATAATATCGGGAGCATAATTGAGAAGCGTACGTAATCATCTATCCTGGAGAATCATCTCAAATTTCGAGCACAACGGAGTCTAAACACAATTCGATCTCAAAAAAATCTGAACTTATCCCATACTGTTCGGTGGGATTTTATGTTAATGAGGCACTCACAGAGGGCTAATCAAACTCGAGGAGAAAGTATCACAATATTACCATTTTGGACACTAATAGAGTCTAAAGACTCACTAGGGAAATGAAAGTCATTATACACTGACTGCGCGGACAAAAGGCACTATATATACAATCCAAGTAAAGAAAAGTCGCTTAAGAGAAAGTCCTACCTGAATGAATATTCGAAATCAATAACTATCAAAAAAAAAAAGAGAGAGCGGAAGAGAGAAATCAAAAAAAGAGAAGAGAGAGAGAGAGACAGAGAGAGACGAGAGAGATAGAGAGTGAGATGCAGGAGAGAGAGAGAGAGAGAGTAACTGACGAGTGCGAGTGAGCAGAGAGTACGAGAGAGAATCTTACTGTCCTTCTAACTAATATGCCTCATTCAGGAGTATTTTAATCTCTACCTCTTTGCTACTTAAATTCTAAAATCCCTCTCCATTCTATATTAAAATTATGGCACTTTTCTTTAAACCCGCTCCCATTATTTTATACTAGGTGCCCCTTGCCTTCTCTATTAAAAGTAAGTATCAGCCACCAACTAACTCAAGAAACAAATTCTATACTATTCATCATCTAGCTAATAATGACACACACCATCGTATGCATTCCTAACTCCGATGTCGAAATGAAATATTAACACACAACTCCAAAAGATGCTCATTCAAATACACACTCTACGCGTTCTCTATCTATATTTTAGACTGTCAAATATATTGCATACTTTAATTTCCAATGCATAGAGATTTGTATAACTTAATACTACCAACTATCAGAAAGAAGAGTAATAATATATAGTAGCGGATATGAAGTAAAAAACCTGTGATATTAAATTCTTACGAGTGAGGCCCTGCTGATTTCCTGAGCGCAAGGCGAATTTGAAACCAGCGCGCCCTTGGATTTAGCCTTATTATAATACCATGAGTTCCTGAAAAACTGGAAGAGAAGTATCACAACTCGTTATTATGGGGTTGGAGGCATTGTGTGCCGTTACTTGTACATTAGCAATGGCGGAGAGGGATATATTAATTGGTATTCCACCATCGCCAGGACGTGGATGGTTTTTCAATATTCCTCAGTATATGAGCCACAGTAATTAACTTTGACCTATTCCACCACGGTTATTGAATTGTTGTAATTTTCTTTAGTTTTGTAGCATCTCAAGATTGGGACGCGTTAAGATATATTTGCCTAATGTTTTATGAGTACATCACTAAAAAGGAGAGTAAGAGTCGAGTGGGAGATTATGGATCCGGTTACGTGGGAAAACAGCTGGAGTGAATTGGTCCAGGTTCCTTTGGAACTAGAATCATTTTTGTATAGTATATAACTTAAACTAGCTTTAATTCTTTTAAATTGTGAGATAATTTCACAAAAACTTTTTTGCGCGGTGTCGAGTAAGATAGTGCTTCAGATATTGTTATAATTGCCACATCGGATGGATAAAATAGTTCCTGATGTTTGTCGCAACAGACCGGGTGGAGATCTTGGAGAAAGTCGCCCAAGCTAAACAAGCCGTGTTAGTTAAGTTCTAATATTGCCTTTTCCCAACTATGATTATAAATGTTAATACTATTACATCTTTCAACAATCTCTAATTGCACGAGTTAGATTCGAGAGGGAGAGATTATTAGAAAGATCCGTAAAATATGACAAAAAACGAGAGGAGATAGGTTTACTAGCGATCAACTAGGTGATGTTTCGCCTTGCGGGAATCAGGGAGCTCGTGGTGTGGATAAACTAAGTAACTGGCTCTTGATATCTGAGACCTTTTTTGTTTGGAAGGAGAATAAGGTTCTGGAGTATTATAGGATTCGGGGAGTTATAATTTTGCCTTCATTCGTTGCTAAACACGGGCATAAATCTCAATCCTCCGGGAAACCGCCACGACACAAGGTATAGTATTAGTCCTTCTATCACCCATCCACCAGAACAATATGTTTTCATTAGTGTAAATTGTTACAATCTATATCTAATATTTTGCGGATTGAAATATAGCAATATTCACTAATAATATATGAATATGTAGAGTCATATGAGTGAACTATATACCGTGTCAGAGTAGCTGTGCGTAGCTCAGTTACAAAAACCGCGTTTTTTGGGCTGAAACTAGCGACGTTTTGGGGCCGTAATCTCCGGACCCCTCATTATTTATCATATAATATCATCATATATTAGCACAGCTTACAAAAATATTAAGAGGAATATTATTGATTTATATAACTAAAATTATTTATATAATATATTACCTATATATTAATAATATAATATATAATTTTAAATTTATCCTACTTATATCTAGTCGTAATATAAACGCTCACAAGCTAAATATATATACAGCCTCATTTCATCTAATTATATATATCATCATTTTGGTGTTCGTAAATCGGGCTGAAAAGCAGTAATTACTTTTCAGATCGACCTAAGCCGGTGAGATTTCTGAACACCCTGCCCGGAAATAATATAAATATATTAGTTATTTAATTATTATTTCTTTTTGTTTTGTTAATTTTATTAATACTAAATCATTAATCTCATATTTTTATATTATATTTACGTTGTAAAAATAGTATATTATATGATAAATTTATATTTTTGTCCTAAAAGATAATTTATAATAAAATAAAATAAATAATAAAAGAATTAGCTATTACTACACACTATTACTGTGACCATAATATATACTATGATAAATGACAGTAACATCTAAAAGTTAAGATTAAAATAAATTATTCAATAATATAATAGTTAATAGGTAACTTTATTAAAACTTACTTACAACCAGATAACCGGTTAAATGTTAAAAAATATATTAATACCTATATATCTCGATCTATATGCAAGACCAACGCCCAGTTTTCTATTGAATGGTTAACTATTATTTGATTATAATCTTAACATAATATTGGGCCACTGAGTGAGAATTGAATCTTAATAAGAGTATTTACCTCAGAATATCAAAGTAAAATTACCATACCTATAGTAAAGATTATCTATTTAGTTTTCCTCGGGGAAAAATAAGTTCGAGATTACTCAACCAAAACATTAGTGATAAGATGCTTATATTAATATACTTATATATAAATATTAGAGAATACAAAATTTCTTCATCACAATTCACCAGAGCTCCAAGAAACATTTTTGGGTCAAACGTACAAAATACAGACTAGGGAGAACCTCGTAAAAACAGAATAAGTATGCCGCAACCAGTATAAGATACAAAGCTTCACTAGAAGCTGCAAAGACTAAAAAACTAAAATGTTCTACAAAAGTATACAAGTTATCAACGATGGTATCCAAATAGTTCAAAATACGAGATAAGGAACTTGAATTATTATCGAAATAATCTATGAGTATAGATAATGAAAAGCCTTACTCTGCAAGGTCCTTAGCTTTGATCCTTTGATGGATCACCCATAGGAATAGATAAGATCAAAATTGGCAAAAAATAGTTATTCTTTGAAATACTAAAAAAGGGAAAATATAGTAAGAGTCGGCCAGGCATCTAATATGTACTTGGTAAGTTGATTGAAAAGGCATGAGAAGGTAAAGATGTGTAACACTCGATTAGCTGCAAATGTTTAAAACCTCCAAGAAAACTGCACATCAGATTAGAGGAGTATACTTTGCGCAAAACAATTATAAGAAACGACGGGCCACCAGTCCCCTGTCTTGACAGGCCGGAAGGACACGATCGAGTCGCATTCTTTGTCACCCCGCGCACGAAACAATGACGCGTGCATCAGGTACTTCTTATCTTAGGACTGTAAAAAAGAAGCCTTCTGCCTCGTAACTATTGTATGTAGGCGGAAAAACCGTCCTCGGCCTCGTCTAAAATGTTGCCTAGGGCGGGAAAAGCTCAGCGCCGCCTCTTGAGCTGCTTCCAACCCGCGGTCTGGGTAAAATGCCTTCTGGTCTCTTTTGAGTATAGCGCCACGGAGAGGGAGATGCCAGCTTCTTTTGTGTAGCACAAAGGAAACACCAAAGGCCCTATACATCTATGAGCGATAAAGAGCTGGAAGATGATAGGAAGCAAAGCCCAAGCCTTTCTTTCTGCAAGTCCCAGAAGGAGAGGAAAAGCCACAAAGGCTTCATCATGAGTAGACTCCCGCTCAGCTTAACTATTTTTGCGATAGATGATCACAACTCTCGGGTAAGATCCGAGAGGAGGGAGTCCACCGTCTTTGTGGAGCTTTCTCTATCTCCTCTGTGCCTTCTCGTTATAAGTGCTCTATGATTCTTTATATATTGTTAGCTTTACTGTTCACTTATATTAAGCAACATTAGCTACGTTAGTGGATCCACGCATAAGAGAGCGCTAAACGAATTTATCTTTTTAAAGGACTAAAGTAATGAGGACAAAAGATAGCAGAAAGGAACCAGAGAGTTGTATAAATATCATCTATTTATACGCGAGTGGAAAAAAAAGATTCGAGTACGAGGATGTGCAACTAGCGCTATAAATTAAAATGAGTTACATAAATAAAATTAAGCCGTTGTTTGAGTTACTCAAATCATATACTAAAGAATATACCACTGAAGCCGAGAGATTATAAACTTTATTTTAATTCCTTTAGGATACTAACATACATTCTTCACATAGAGCAACACAGTATTAATGAAAAGCACGGAGATTTAATAGGGTCGTTTTAAAGTTGGGTCTAACTTTTAATAAAAAGGAATCATTTTAAAATATAGATAGAAAATATAATATTAAATAATGCCATCCAACTCCCGCAAAAATAGAACTTGGAGTCATGCCTCTGTTGTTCACTGGTATCTTGAACTCGTGAGTGTAGAAAAACCAATTGGAATATGTATATCTGCTTTGAACACAGAAATGCAGTCATTATTTCTCTGATATATATTCCTTAAATTCCATAATGGTCTTTTTATAAAAAAAATATAACTACTTTTTACAACAAATTTATAATCCTAGAACGTAGAAACTTCAGGGGAAGTCACTAGTTTAATTTTTAAGTTAAATATATCAAAGTTGATTCTTAATAAGAGCTGGGCAAGGATCATTTAAACACTTCACTATATACATGACCCTCACCCAAAGCGGAGCAACACAATGGTTAGTGCTGAATTCTAACCTAGCCTAGAGAAAGAGCGGAAGACCCTGGTCGGGAAAGTAAGTAACATACTTGGTAAAGACGAAGAGAGGACCATGAGCGGTTTCTTAACCTCCTGAAATCCGGACTCTATTAGAGGACACGTGTTCTAGTTATTTAATTGATTACAATGAAAATTTGACACGTATATTAGTATAAGTATAAATCTGATAAATATTGATTTATTATAGTTTAAAATTAATTTAATCCTTTATTTAATTGGTGATAATAGGAAACTATAAGTAAATTAAATAAAGGATTGATTTATTATTTTCTATTATTTATGCATTATTATTGCGTGCTTTTGGCAATTTTAAGATCTTATACGGAATGCCTTAATTTGTATATATAATGAAACACAAATTGTGTTGCTTTATTCAAATATCAAAAGTTAACATAGGTACAATTTTTTTTCTTTTTAAGCAATGAAGAATATCATTCACATTTATTATTTATTTCTTTGTAAATATATTGAGTATTTTTAAATAGTTATCTCTATTATTTAATGTATCTGTCCATCTAAAATACATTGTCTTAATTTGGATGATTGGGTCAGTGCTTTCATTTAGATCTCCTTTCGCTTTCCACTACTCCCATGAGAACGTGATCTTTCCACAACATCAGTAGAAGAGTGTGAGGTGGAGTTAGGAAACTCTTGATTTTCTTTCTCAAGCAAATCAGCATAGCTAACTATTTTATCCTATGAAACTCGGGCATGTACATCCAACTCTTGTATCTTGATGTATTGCCTTGTCCTCGAGCGTATTAACTTCTTCATCATGTCACGAACCATGTACGGACGTATATCCACGAACGTATTTTGCCTTGTCATTCTTACCTAAGCACTTTTAATAATTCATATGTGATTCGATTTGATCTGTTTATCCTTATTTATTTACTTATACTTTTCATCTTCCAAAATTACCTCACTATCTGAGCTTTTTCAATCACGTGACCAATAGTGCCTTTCAACTTCAAAACCACAAATTTTCTCAATCTAATGCTTTTCATACCAACGTAACATCAAAATTATGCAATATAACTACTGCTATCCCAACTATAAAACCTTCTAAAATATTCTTAGCTTTATCATTTCATCTTAATTCGTTTCACTACTACTCCATTCAAACAGCCGTCAAAATAATTAAGATGACTAATCACTTTATCGTTGCTTTGTACTATGAGAAACCCTGTTCATTTAATCGAACTTAAGAAATGATTAACCTTATTTAAATGTTAACTCGTCACTGTCTTTTTATATATGTTTCATTAAAAAATCATTTATAAAATTGCATACTAGTAACTTTTGTGCATATCTGTATCTGTATATATGGTGTATCATAAATATATTTCTATTATCTATATCTTTAATTTTGAATTCTTCATGTAGTGTTTCTAAGTTAAACTAAACTTTTAATTACTATGTTCTCATAATCTTCTAGTTACTCTGTTTCACCCCACCTTGTGTCTATCTGTCTATCTACAACTATAATTTTATCACTTCCATACTCACTAACTTAATATAATATTCGAATTGAATTTCTTCTATATTTTTACTTTTACTATTCATTATCGAATTACCTAATCAACTTTAAAATTTTTTTTTTCGAAGATTCAAACTTTCATTATCTACACAAACCTTTCATAAATAACATGCTCACTTTTCTTATACTTAAACATCTATCTTTCACACTTTTCTTAAATTCAATAGTCATAAATACTTTAAAAAAAAATTATTATTTCATATAATATATATTTAGAGTGATTGTGTTAAACAAAAGTATTCTTTGTCTTTTTTATTCCTATAAAAATGATTATTTATGTAAACCAATTCTCAATAAAAAAAAACAAAAAAGAAAGAATTTTTTGAACTAAATTTGTAATATTTTTATTTTCATTTTTTTTCTGGTTTCCTTTTTTTTTTTTATTTTTTTTTTCCTTTTTTTTTTTTACATTTGTTTAAAGATGGTTTTTTTTAAAATTTTCAATATTTTTAAACCTTTTTTTCTAATTATATAATATATATATATTATTATAATATATATACATATAGTATACTTATATAAAATATATATAAAAAAATAATATATATATAATATATTAATATATATATATATATATACTATATATAATATAAAATACAATTATAATATTATATATTAAAATTTCTTTTTTACGTCTGCTTTTTCATTAATCGATTTAATCATCCTTACTTGTTATCTTCTCGATAGTAAATTCTTCAATATAATCTTCAATATTTTATATAAACTATTTGTCTCCCTTTTAAAAAAAAAAATAAATTCTTCTTTCCAATATAAAAACTAAATTACACCCTATTAAAATCTACAGTCACATAGTAAAGTTACTCGTCCCTGAAGAACAGCAGTCTAAACCTTCTTCTATTACCTTATAACTTTTCTTAAAGGTTAATGAAAATAAACTTCAAAACTCAAGTATGTAAATCTTTTTGATTCTAAAATGTAAAGAACTTATTACAACTCCTCTCCTAATTTATCACTATCTAGTTTTGTTGATAATAAATAATACAGATATCATTACGCCATATCAAATAAAATCTCCATTACATCATAAATCCTCAAAATACACATTCCCCTTCTTGCCCTTTTCTATATCTTCTTAATCAATAACCTCTCTTTAGATCAATATCTTTAAAATTTAGATAATGTCTGAAGCATTAAATAAATAATTCCGCTATTAATTGTCAAAATTTTAAAAATATAACACTACGCTTCTCTTTTTTTCTCTCTTCCATTATATATTTCTGATCTGTCCAAAAATTCAGTATTAAATATCTTACTGTCTTCCAATGCCCTAAAAACATGACACTTACCTAATATAATTTACAATTTTTATCACTTACATTTACAAGTACCTTACCTCATAATACTATATAGTCGATCACTTTTCATAAAATAATACAGCTCCCTTTTAATACATCCGCAATCTCGAAAAAATTATTAATTTTTATCATATATAATTTTTTTCTACAATAAAAATATTTTGTATTGATTTTTTTTTAACCAACTGCTTTCTGCAACTTTATATCCAGCTTAATTTTTTACAAATCCTGTCGGATAACAGCAAGCAAAAGATGGAGCATCATCCATAAAATATAATTAAAATATTTACAATTTTAAAATCAATTTTGAAATTAAAAAAAAAAGTCAACTCACATTAAAAAAAAAAGACTTTTCAACATTCAATTAATCAATGTCTGACATAAATTTATAAAAGGTGGTTGAAAGTCATCCTCAAATTAAAGTTTAAAATTCTTCTAACTCTATTTTTATTATCAAAAATAATCCGTAGTTAAAACTATGGTTAAAAAATGTAAGTTATGTTCTTCAAAACCAACTTTTAAGTAATATTCAATTTTCCTACATATCTTCTCCAATCAAGTTTAAATATCTAATGTAGGCTAGTTATGCTTCATTTTTCTCTATTAAAAACATTTTCATAGTCTCCTAAAAAATAATTAATTTAGCTCACACCATCGTAAATAACCATATTACAGGTCTCTTATGGCCTTTCAAATTCGTACTAACAAAACAAATGGATCACCTCATGCTCTTCACAACAAAATATACCATTCAAGCCAAACTTCTTAATAACAAAATAAATCCTATCCTTTAATAGTAATATCTTATTCTTCACTTCATCATTCGCTCTTTTTCTTTCCCAAAATATTTCGTACCTACTCTCTCCTCAAATTAAAAAAGAACAAATATTTCCTTAAGAATTTGCTTTTGGATTTAGGCTCTCAATCTTCTTACTTTCATGAAGGCATACTTTAAAGGTTAGATATCAATATATCGTCTTTTCCCAAAATCACCAAATCATATAAAAAATTTCACATTAAAATCATTTACATCCTTTTAAATTCAAAATTCTATATCTAATTTTCACTTCTACCATTGATTACCATGAATCTTTATTTCTACCATATCCATATAATATATCCAAAATATATAAATACTATCACTAATATAAGACAAAAAGTAACAATATATAAAAAAATAGTTGCTACCTTTAAAAACATAAAACGTAAATTATTAGCATGCCCTTTAAAAACCTCCATTTACGTTTCTTAAGGGCCATGAATTTTCTTACTCGATAATCCATAAGAATAATCTTAAAAAACCCTTCTCAGGAAACTTCAAAACACTTTTACATTGTACTAAATATCCCCATCCATCAAATATTATAAAATCTTTCTAAAGAAAGTCATTATTAGAACTATTATATTAACCTAAACCATCTCATTTTTTTACCTTTCATCAGACACATTTACCTTCTTCTCTCAAATTAAGTTCTGTAAAGTCTTACAAAATTAGAATCTCTATCATTAATTAATGTGACCAACCAATTCTATAGACGAATTTTTATAAAAATTTCACGAACTATTAATTTCTGACTAAAATACACTACAACTTCCTGATTTAAATATCAACATCCCTCCTCTAATCATCACATTCCTTGCAAACCATTGCAAAATCAAGTTAAAGTCTTATCTCAAATAGTAGAATATAAAATAATCAAGATTATAAAAAATTAATTTCATATCACTCTTTAATATAGATCCCAAAATATTTCCCAGTAAATTCATCTTAACCACAAACCAGTTATAAAACATGTCTACAGATCACACAAAAGACATAAACCTCTATATAATTGTATTAAATTAGTACAATCCTTCTTTTAACCACTATATCCATTGACTTAAAATCTCCCCCTTTTCAAATTATTAACTCTTCCACTCTCAATATAGAATCTGTCTGACATATCGAAGACTTTTCTTCAAATCCGACTTAAACTAGAAGAATTACATTAAATCTCTGTTTTTTTTTTTTTTATAAATTTTAAGTAATACATATCGCTACTCCACTATAATCTTCGGCTTAGCAGTCAGTCCCTACATATTAGGTCCTCATGCTAAGAATTCCCAAGATCTTTTACCTCTCTCTCAAAATAATCTTTATGTTGACCAATTATTATATTCCTCCTCAATGTCTTATTAACTTTAAAATAATTCTATCGAAATGCCACTTCATTCCATGGACTAAATTCTTTAACTATTTCATTAACACAAATTGCTTAAACTCAAATAACATTTTTGAATTATACTACAAAAATCTTATTTATAAAATTTTGAATCTATAAAAAACACAATCTACACTCTAGCTCAATACTTTTCTAAAATTCCTACAAAACACCAAAAGCTGCAGAAATAAATACATCATTCCAATGGCGCTTCTGTAGAAAGCGAAGTCTCTTCTTAATTAAAAATCCCTTCATTGAAAACGACTCATGAATACATATCACTCCTTTATCAATTATGAGAGCTATTATAAAT
The DNA here is from genome assembly GCA_015478945.1 of Trachelipus rathkii. Taxonomy (NCBI): domain Eukaryota; kingdom Metazoa; phylum Arthropoda; class Malacostraca; order Isopoda; family Trachelipodidae; genus Trachelipus; species Trachelipus rathkii. The sequence continues at coordinate 8,725 of JABUQX010042402.1, read as the reverse complement.
AATAATAATCTTCACTTGTTTCAAATATTTTTTTAAAATATCAATGAAATTTTCGGACTGCCAATTAGAGGTGATATGCTTCTTTCAACTTCTTTACTACTATTTGTCTAGTTTCTCCGTAATCTGAAGTTCCTAAAATTGCTATGTCAAATGTTCAACATTATCACCCCTGCAAAAAATAACTCTTCCCTTTTGAAACTTTAAATCTATATTTCTCACTAAAATTTCTTCCTTCAATCTACCTCACATTATCTAGTTAATTAAAAACTAAATATTTTTTCTTATTCCCAGAAAGAACCCTCCATTGAGTCATAAAAATGGTATTGAAACCAAACAACTATTAGAAGATCGCTGTACAACAAATATTCATTACAAAGCTCAAACTTAAAAAAAATATTCTTTTTATTTTCAAACTTGCCTTACGGTTAAAACTAAGAAAATCCTCTGGGATCTTCACAAAGTAAATCTTTAAAATTCAAATAATTTACCTCTACAGAAATCTACCGAAAATTGCATGCTCCTTAATAATATTTTGCCTTCAACTAAAAAACAGCATCCCTTTATATGCGTTATCAATATAAAAACCCCTGTTCTAATATATCAAACTATTCTACTCTACACAAATTCTATCGAATGTCTCTCTGATTTCAATTGTACATTAAACATAGTTTTCATAATCATATTGTTTAACTCCGTCTTTGTCTAACAATCAAATTATAATCTTTGCAAAAAAACTTAAATGTTAAAATTGAAAATACAATTTCTAATTGACCCAATTACATTTTATTTTACTATCCTAACTAAATAATCTCGTCAGTATATTAAAGCACGTTCTTTAAACAACCAATTATTATACTTATGATATAATCCCATTTATCAAAAAACCATCATTTAACATAACCTTTATAATCAGAATCGCTCATTTAAACAAGCATTCTTTTTCATTCCACGCACCCTTACAAATATTCTTCCTTCAAGATCCTCATCACATCTTGCTCGTAACTTCTAAAATAAAAACTTCTTGCAAATTTTATAATCTCAAGAAATTAATAAATTTCTACAAGGTAAAAAGAATTACTTTATATTTTTCAAATGCCCAAATAGGTTTTTGCTTTTGAGGCAGTTTAGTTAATTTACTAACCACAAATCGAATTTTTGGTAAAAATAAATCTTCATCCTTTCCCAAAAATTTATCTATAATCACACTTTTTTTGGAATATTCTTTCATTATATTTATCTGTTTATAATTAATGAAATCTTTTAATAATAATAATAATAAAAACTTTTTATTTTTCCTGATTTTTTACATTTGTAATAATCGATCATGGTAGTGTCATTTCAGATGGAAAATTATCTTATATTATTGAGGTGTTTGACTTACTTAGAATAGTAAATTAGGTCCTGAGGTAGGCCTTATAATGTGAGACTTAAGTATTTAGACTTATATATTTCAACGAATTTAGCTCACCTTCTTAGCTAAGACTTTTCGTCTTTAAATATTTGATTTTTACCAATTTTGTCTATATTGTCTATTCATAAAACTTCGCTGTCCCTTAACCTACTACGTTCCAATCTCAAATTATATTTGCCACCTCACTCCAACGACTTCTTACAACCTTATCAAAAACGCCATTTTTCTACTTAATTGATCAGATATTCATTTCTGATTCTCTCTCTATATCTAATAAATCTCTTAAATTCAGCTTTGCAAGTTGCAGTACTTTTTTCTCTTAGAAACATACAATAACGTCATGTATGATGTAAATATTTATACTTATAACACGTATCTATCATATCTTTATTAATTTTAATTAACAATAATAATAATTCTTGAATAGTCCATTTAATTAATCCCTTACTCAAATATATCCTAGATCTCAATTTTCTTAATTGACAACAATATTTCAATCTTTTCATTCAAACTCTTCATATATTCTTCAATTTTTAACACTCTTTAATTATCTATATTTCATTTATAAACTTTCTTTACTCTGTGTTTCGCAATTTTACATAAAAACTACTCATCACATGCCTTCAATATATATCCTTCTTCATCTATCTATTTATAATCTTTATCCCCCCCCCCTCTCTTTCTTATATATTCTCTTATCTTGTCACATTTATATTTTAATATTTTAACCTTTTCTCCGATTGACAACAGTTTTCGTAAAAAATTCTTTCTTATTATTCCTCCAAGAACTTAATAATAATCATATCATATATAGCCTCCTTATCAATCTTCATTTAAATATCTTTTATCTCCTTAAATTCCAACTCCATCCCCCCCTTATATATATATATTATTATTTATTTTATCTATATATTTTCCAATAAAATTATCAAATCGCTATTATTTTAAAAAGAATACTTGTTACTAACATATTCATTATCACTTTTTTCGACCTAAATCAACCTTTATAAATATAATCTTTTTATATCACTTTTAAATTAAAATATCCTACATATTCACTGATCTTTCTTTATTACATAATCATAAATAAGTTATAATCTTTAACCCTATTTTAGATATTCTAATATTCTTGGAAATAATTCTGGTTTGGACGACAACTTTTTTTATATTTCATTACTTAAATTCATATAATATTTCCCCTTTATTAAATTTACTTACTATTTTATTAATTATACCAAACTTTATTATATGTCTAAGTCAATAAACTGTCTTTACAAAATATTCTTTTCTAACTCTATTAAACCACAATTCTCAATCAATCTTCATACAACTAACATCAAAAATTATCCACAATAACTACTCCCTTATCCTCAAATATAAATACCTCTAACAATACTCCCACTATTATAATATTTTATCAATTTAAACAATCACCCTTACCAAATAATCATCCATAATCCACGCATTCTAACTCCATATCACAATCACATCCCCACATATAATCATAAAATATCAAATACACCACCTAATCTATTAACTAATCACAAATCCATACCTAACTCCAATATATCACACATCCTCATCTCCTCAATGATCCATAATTACCTAACCAATCATATCCTCCACCTCCCAACAATATCCGCTCACAACCCATCCACCACCTCTAATCCATTATCTCCCATCACAACTTATACTTATCTCTATCTCAGCACACTATTTACTAACATACCACTATCATCAACCACACCACACTATACACCCATCAACTCCATACCTACTCTAATATATACACTATATCTAACTCTACAATAATTCTCCATCATACATCCATTTATCCACAATACTATTAATTATCCACTTCCAAAACCTTAACCTTAACACCTATATCTAAACCTAAACATCAAATAAAGAAACCTTACAATAAATAGACAACACTCACCTCAAAATTCATACTATCAACACCATCCAATCTATACCTAATCTATACCATACAAACTCCTATAATATTATATATTCAACAATTAATACCATGTCCTCACATACCCTACAAATCATCGACAATAATACTAACATCCAATCTACCTCAATTACCCTCACTATACTATATAATTACATTCATCACTATAAACATCGCCATTCACTATACTATATCAATCAACCACCTCACATTCATAATAAAAAACCCTTCATAATCTATCATCATCACACGTATCTCCCCATATACTCACTCTATAACTACTCATCCCAACCTTCCTCCCACTCTATCATACTAATCACCCACTATACCAATCTACATCCATATCATTTAGATAACAATTCACCATCTTTAAATAATCATCACATATAATTATTAACATCTATCCTCTCTCTATCAATACAATCTATCTAACATAATATTTTATATAATCTCTATAATTCTAAAATTAATATCTATATTATCTTATATAATATCCATACCACTTATATACTACTAAACCTATACTACCTTCAACACACTCAAACGCACAACAACTCTACACTTTACTAATCCCTTATAACTGACGCTCACCCATCATAACCATACCTATCAAAACCTCTATTACATACTCTCTACACAAACAAATACACCAAACTCACTCAATCAGATTTTCATCGCTATATGACTCTACCTTATCACACTACTTATATCACATAACAATAATAATATATACATATCTCTACCCACACTATCTTGTTTGTAAAATATTCATCACACTATAAATATATAAATTTTCTTCAATCCTAATAATATATTTAACTATCAATATATATTAAATAATCACTTCAACTTTACTCTCCTTCAATCAAAAGGCAAAAAGTAATCCACAACATACAAATATAATATATATACTATATATGAGATTCAAATATACATATATATTAAATAATTTAATTCTTATTTATCAATATATTCGTATATTCATAATTTCATATTATTAAATGATGAATAGATATTACATTAAAAGTTATTCTTTTCCAAAGAGCAAACAATAACTTCTCGTAAATAACTAATGAGAGTGAAAATAACTTTCGTTCATATTCATAGGTTAAAGTTTAGTCCTACATAGAAAGCTAAATGTTTTTTTTTTTTTTTTAACAATCCCATCTAATATTTTCAGTGTTATAAAAACCATTCCGTCCCAAAAATGTTACCTACACAGGAATAAAATTTGACATTGATAAAGTTTTAATTTAAATTTTAAATATTTAAAAATTCAATAACAATTTTATCATTTTTTTATCTCTAATCTTTGTCACTTTAAAAATATCAATTAAGACTACACATTAATATACAGAAAAGCATAAATAAATTAACTTCTATCTATTCCTATAATTACTTATTAATTATTTTCTTTATAATAATCTCTCTCTCTCGTCTTAAATATTTCTTTCATTATTTATCCATTTATTATATATTCATTCTTCTATTTCTATAATTATTATATTTTTTTATATTTATTTATTTTATATTAAAAACATATTAGAAACTTATAATATAATAAGCTAATTATTTTTTTTTATTCAACGTAATATTAACTTATATATAATTATAATATATACGTATTTTATATATTATTAAATTATATATAAATATAATTAATTATAATATTATATATTTAATATATATACTTATCTACTTATTTTTCCAAGTCCTCAAATTTATACACTCCAACTTCTACTCAATCCAAAAAATATTTTTCCATCCAAAATATTTTTCTAAAGTTATTAATAATGAAAAATTAATTCACATTCTTTACTTTTTTACTCGTTTGTTCTTCATAGAATATCACGCAAACTGTTAACCATAAAATTTCTTCTACCTATTATTTTCAACCTCTTGATCCATCGTTTTCTATACCATCTATGCTAAATACATTAACTAACATACTCCACTACACCATGCTACTATAAACTTTATGAACTAATTCTTGCAACTAACATACGATATACTTGACTTACTCCTATTTATTCTTCCATAATGTGCCTATTTTTATGTCAAAAGAAATAAAAATATCTTATTAAAAAAAAAAAATTTTTCCCTGTAATTTTCAAATAGGTCTTTTAAACACGGATCAATGTAACAAAATCAAATTTTACTGAAGATGAAGAATATTTTTCTTACTTCATAACACAGAAACAGTTATGAAAATAATTGCTTTCAAATTTGTCAAAAACAAAAATATTTTCTTTTTTTTTTTTTTAACATATTTAATCATTGTATAATAAATTTCTATTTTTTCTATTTTCACATGATGAAAAATAATATTAATATATTTAAAAATTCTATTAAACAAATAAAATCTTAAAAATTAAAATTCACCTTTCATATTTTTAATCTTTAAAAATATATAATTATAATACAAATTTAATTTATTAATACTAATTGGAATTTTAAATATTTAAAAATTTTTTTTCTTTTTATTTGTATTTAAATAATTTTATCTTTATTGTACAAATATAATACTCTTTTATCAAAGAAAAATTAAAGTAAATAAACAGTTCCTAACTATCTACTACTTTATTCTTATTGATTAATTATTTTATTTTATTACCTTTTCAACAGTTTAGAAAGCTATATTCTATCTCACCGTCAGTGTAATGCCACTTATTAATTTCTTTTCTTGTTTAATTTATACAAGTTTTCATTCTCTACCTCCACACCTTATCATATATCAAAATATTTTCATTTTCGATCCTCTTACTTATCTTCAGCATCCAAAGATTTATAACTTCATAGTTTCTCATATATATACTTATTTCTATCATAATTTAAAATTTTATTATTGTTATTAATTTATTCAAGTTCTAATCAATTATATTTAAATTTTTAACTGTATGATATAATTTTTGTTTTAAAATTACATTTTTATATTTATTACCCCTTCAATATAGCATTGAAATTTTACTTATTACAAATTAGCTTCAGCCCTCAGTAATTCTGTCCTCCTAAACATTATAAATTTATAGGTTAACAAAAACCCTACATTTTATCCTTGGTAAATTTTCTTTTTTTATTTTAAATTTCACTCACTTAAAAATAACATGATACATAAACTTTAAAAACTCATCGTATTTAACTTTTCTTAAATAAATCAAAATTAGGGTTGTTGCCATCACTACTACCTACTCACTTCTGTCATCATACTCACTACTAATAACAAATTATTTCAATAATAATACAATTAATAATAATAATAATAATTAATAAAAAATAATAATAATGAAAGAATAACTATAATAATATAATAAAATATTTTAATAATTAATAATCTTTGCCATAAGAATAGTAATACCTCGAAATTCAAAAGGTTTAAAATTCAAAAATAATCTATATTTAATATTTATATATATCTCGCATAATAATATAAAATAAATTAATAAATAATACATAATAATAAAATCAACAATTAAGCTTTCAATATATTTTAGAATATAATACCTATCAATTCTTAAACATTAATAACAATATTAATGAATAATAATAATAATAATAATAATATATAATAATAATAAAATAATACATAATAATCAATAATAATACATAACTAAAAATTTTAATAGATAATAATATTGTAAAAATAATAATAATACTTGTAAATAGTAACATAATGAACTAATTGTTTACTAATAATGACTAGCATGATTATGAAAAAACAATTATAATTAATAATAGATAAGAGTAAAAAATAACAATAATAATAATAATAAATTTATACTAATATAATAATAAAAACACAATAATAACAATCAATAATAATAATAATCATAATAATAAGAATAATAATAATAATAATAATAATAATAATAATAATCACACACAATAACATATTTAAAAATACAACAAAAAATTTTACAGGATATTAATAATATGAATTATAATCATAATAATAATAATAATAAAAATTCAATTAATAAATAATAATAATAATACATAATAATACTTAATAATAATAAATAATAATAGATAAAATAATAAGAATAATAAATATAAAACAAAAATAGATCAATAATAATAATACTAATTATAAGAATATTCAAATTCAAATTCAAATTAGGAGACTATTCTTCATTACAAGAAAATTATCAACAATATTTTTTAGATAAACAATCATTATATAACAGTGCCTTTATGTGAAATATTTTTGCTTTTTTACAACCAGACAACATTAATCAGACCAATCAACCCTAAAAGTTAACTTCCCTAATCTAAATGTCTACTAATTTTCAACACATTCTATTCCTTAACCCTAATACATTTAATAATAATAAATCTAAAAATTAATTGTACTAATAATACTAAAGTATTACTATAATAAATACAACAATAGTAATTCAATAAGAATAAAATAAAATAGATAATAATAATAATAAAATAATAAATAATATAATAATATACATAATAAAATAATTAATAATTAATAATAACTAATAATCTATTAAAAATAATTCAAAAATCAAAGAAAATTTATTCAAAATAATTCAATATACATAATTCTGCAAGTTATTATTATAATTATCTTCAATATTATTACAAATTAATAAAATATCAATGATTCAAATATAAATTAATAATAAAAAAAAAATAAAAATATATAAAAACAATTAATAATAAATAATAAAATAATGATTAATTATAATAATAAAATAAAATAAATAATTAATAATATATAATAATATACATAATAATCAATAATAAAATAATAAAATAATAATAATAACAATATCACTAATAATAATAATAATAATAATTAATAGAGATGTAATTAATAATGAATAATAATAAATAAGAATAGTGAAAATAATATAATACAATAATAATAATAATAATCAACAGTAATAATAATAAATAGAGGGGAATAATAATAACTAATGAATATAATAATGAAATAAATCACTAACACATAGTAAATGAGTAGAATGAGATAAAAAATAAAGAGATAAGAATATAAAAAATAATAAATAATCAATAAACAATTATCAAGGAATAAATTAATGGGATGGGAGATGACAAAAATAACACACAATAAGAAGAGGATAATAATAATAATAGAATTAATAAATAATAGAGCAATAAATAACTAATAATAAAAAATTTAATAATACCCAGTATAAATGGCTGATGTTAGGCACTACCTAATAAAAATCACAAATAAATTATAATGCATATAATAATAATAATAAATAATAAATAATAATAATAATAATAAAAATAAAATTAAAATAGATAATTAAAAGAATTAATAATAATAATAATAATTAAAATAAAATATTATAAACTAACATTTTAAAAAAGCA
>JABUQX010042401.1:0-30000 GCA_015478945.1 Trachelipus rathkii | reverse complement strand
TTCACTTTCTCACTTCAATGCACTTTTCTGGAGATTCTTGCACGGATTGATCCAAGAAAGTTATTGATTTGAATTAATTTTGTATGCAAAATATTTTTCCTTCATTTTTGGCGACTGCTAAATAGTTTGTAAATGTATTGTTTTAAAAAAAAAAAAAAACTTTTGACCTTCTGATTTTTGTTCCTGCAGGAGGCTGCTGCCAGAGACAATATATGTGCTCTGCAGTGGTATATAGAGAACTTTGTTTGCCTTTTCTGAAAGCCTTTTTCTTGCAACACCTCAAACTTTTCCAGCCATATTAGAAGCACCATCAAATCCAAAAGCAATATAATGTTGTCATAATTTAAATACAGAGGCATCAGCTCCTTATCAATTAGCATTTGCCAATAATTTCGGCTTTTCCATTGGTATTTGTAGACAATCGACAAGACTTTTCTACGGGATTTTACCCTCCACTACTCTAAACATATATCAGCGCCCATTCATTCTTTAAAGTAAGTTCACTCATCTGCTAAAACGGAGAACTTGTTTTTCAATGTTTTTTTCAAATTCATCTTATTCAAAACTTCGCTCCATACAAAAGATAAATCACCGGCAGTGTTCCGTCTGCTGCTCTTATAATGCACTATCACTTCTGATCTTTTCTCCCATACGTTTTAAAATCATCAATCCAATTTTGTTCTATCCAAAATACTTTCAATCAAACTTTGATATTTAGTAGTGTAAGCAGCTACTCCTTCCTTTGACCAAAAAGTACAACCCTCGCAAAGTATTTTTATTAAACTTTCCTAATTAAGTCTCTTTCACTTTCACTCTGTTGAAACATTGAGCGCCGTGGAATCGGTTTCTTAATAGCCTGTCTCCTGAGGTTTTTCCATTTCTACACATTATTAGTATGAGCGAAGAGTGTGTTCATGTTCTCTATTTCGCCATTTTTTCCTAAATTCTTCTGAAAGTTTGTGAAATGGAACGGTTACTGCATACCCCCTTACCTGATCTTTTGTAGAACATTTGCATAATTTTTTCATGAAATTTTGGCACAGTTTACAAAATGCGCCTCCTTGTTTTTCTTCACTGTATACCAGCCAACTATATTTCTGTTTCCATTGTTTATTGTAGTAGCGTTGTTTGGCAGACGATTTTGCGGAATGTGAGCTGGATGATCCTGCACATTTTTTTCAACATTCTTTAAATCAGTAGGTTTCATTTGTGAAAATTGATACGTTTGCGCGTTTTCCTCTCTCGGTTTTTTTTATATTTTTTCTACTAGGTCTGCTGTTGCGCTCTAAAATAAGTGTCTGTTGTTCTCCTCATGATTTCCCGAAAAGAGAAAGAGGTACCTATGAAAGTTAAAAAAAGAGTAGTGGGCTCAGGGTATATATATATATATTACTATAATAAATATAAATAATAGTATATATATATATTATATATATTTATATATATATATATATATATATATATATACTAGTATATATAATATATATAGTACTAATATGTATATATATATATATATATAATATATATATATATATATATATATATATATAATATATATATATATATATATACGATATATATATATAATATTATATATTTCTATATATATTATATATATTATATATATATATATAGTATAATATATATATATATAATTTATATATAAATAAATGGTAGGTTATATATATATATATATATATATATATATATATATATATATATATATAATTTTTTTTACTTTTATATTTACATATAATATTTTATTTATATATCTAATATATATATGAGATCATAAAAAATAAAACACTAATAACTATGATATAAACTAGAGCACTCCTCTTACCTAATAGGACTTCTCGATAAGAAATTTCAAGCAATACCTATCTTTCTCACCATAACTTGTTCTCAAACGTTCACTGACTTCGTCAGAAGATAAGTCGAATTTGACAACATATTGTTATTTTATGGCCATATCTAGCAGAGTTTCCATGCGATTCTGGCTGATTTATTTTTATAAGCTAAGATAATATTAATCTTAAACAACACTTTTTTATATTTATGCTTATAATTTTGTATATTAACGGCAAAAAATTAATATTCATGCTCGATTTTCTCCCGGGGGGCCAAAAATGCCCCCCCCGGAAAGTATGCCTTGAAAACACTGGTCTTCATTGGTATTTATTTGTTTTGGTGCTTTTTGTTAAATGTTACTTGTAATGTAAAATAACTGATATGTAGAGATATGGGTTTGAAAAAAAAGTGTGAATAAGGTACGTTCCGTATGCAATGTTAGTTAATTTACTGTTGTTAAGTATGAAACTTTTTAATGTTAACTGTTTATATCGTATTTAACTGTGTTAGTTTTGGGGTTACATTTATTATTCTTAGTCAGGTTATATGTTAGCTTATTGATGTGAAAACTTTGTTACGTTAGCATATAATTTATGTTGGTCAGTATATAATAGGTTAGTTAATATAAATTTTTGGTGTTTAAAGTTTACCTGATGTTTATCTGTAAAACTTTAACAGTGAATGTTAGAGATATGTTTGAAAAAAGTGGGAATAGGGTGCGTGTCTATGTTAGAGATATTGCTTGACAAAGTATGCATAGGTACGTTTTCCGTATGATTGTTAGTTACTTCCACTTGGTGGTAATGTCGGAACTTTGTTTAATGTTAACACGTTTATTCGTGTTTAAGGGTTGTTAGTTTTTCGTTGTACATTATATTATCAGTTCAATGATGCATATGTTAGCGTTTAGTTAAGGGAAAGCTTGTGTCAGCGTTACGCGTATATACTCGTTTGATCAATGGATAAGATAATTTGACAACCCTGTATAGAGATAGCATTTGATTTCATTTGATATAATGATAGATAGGTATCATGATTAAATTTTTTTGTTAGGTTTTGTTAAATATTTCTTGCTAATGTTATAAAACATAAAAGACATTAGCAAAACATTAAAATGTTTTTAATAAATTGTTATATTCATATTGACTCTGTGACAAACAAGAATCAAAATGTATTGCTTAATGTTCGAAAATGAATCAAACAAGAATCATAGATTTGGCTTAATGTTTCGAAAATGGAGGAGTTTCAACAATGTTTTTCTCGACTTGTACAATAAACTCTAATGAAACAGGAATACAGTACAAAAGTTTGAAACAAATTGCTCGATAAGCCCGGCGTTTGAAAAATACAAATACGAAACAGAAAATGATCGACTGGGTAAAATCTGATAGTAAAAAATACATACACGAACAGGAAAGAAACGATTTAGAGGTCTATAGGGCTTGTACTGGTATTATTAACCAATATGGTTCGTCTTGCGTCGTCATTATACTCTGTTTACTGGTGCTTCTTGTATTGTCGAAAGAAAGAATGCTCAATTACCCGTTTGAGTCCTGTTTATACACACGATTTTTGTCAGTAAGACATTTTTCGCTGTGCTGGTATGATGACATCTCACTCGGCTCCTAAGCTCGTTAGGATATCTTTACAAGGACCTTTGTAATACCCAACGATGTGGCATTTTAGTATTTTTTTCTCGTAACGAATGGAGAGCGAAATATTACCTGTATTTATTCCATTCGAAGGTGCAAATAATAGACCTTTATTCATTTCGGTTTGAAGACAAATCTCATCCACAAGATTATCGCATACCACGAAGCTTGCGATAAAGGCTAAGTATGTGTTCATCATGATCGGATCGCCTTGCCAGTGAAATATCTATAAAGAGGTGAGGGAGAGTTTATTAATAGAATAGAGTTGTTTTCACCGCATCTGATAATGTTGGATAATGTTAAAAAGTATTGATGTACGCAACTATTGGAAACCCCTCGATGCTGTCACATTCGCGTGCGTACGTGTGTAGGTTTCACTGTTCAATCAGCATGCAAAATATTACAGCTTGGTCATAAAATTGAAAAAACAAATTAACATCTTCAACTCTAAAGATGTCGACATACTCGAGACTTAATTTATACTAGCTCACGGTTTAATTGTGATATTGTATCAGAATGAAACATTGTGGCTTTACCGTATAATTTGCCGAATATACAGGATGCGTTAACAACTATCAGCCTGGATACGTTTACTTCTCTCTGGAACGAGGAGAGAATGCTGCTACGTGAACCTGTGTATGCCGAAAAAGTGGATTAGTGCCTGTAAGCGGCTTATTGGATACTTAAATCCTTTTAAAGGGTGTTGAATCTCTGGAGAAATATATGGAACTTGCTCAATTTATGCAGACCCTATACTACTATCAGTGTTACTAGTAATATGTTTAAAAATTAAAACGTATGGTTATCTACTGATTTATTTAAGGCTTCTTTTCATTGAAACATTATATGTTATAAGAAAATGAAAACTTATTTTACTTCTCCTATGTAAACTTTATTGGTTAAGATGCTAGTGATGGCTGTTATAACAACAGACATGACTGAATCTCTTTTGTATTAATTTGATCGACTGGATGGGTGTGTGAGTTCGTTGGTAGTGTTATGTTCTTTTTAATTATTTTAAAAATCTTTTTATTGGCTAAGATGCTATTTGTGATGGCTTGTTGGATTTGTTGCCGCGTGTTTTTGTGTGTTAAGTATGGTATGTTGGCGTTAGTTTAACTTAACCATGAGCGTAAAACTTTTTATGTCAGCCTGTTATCCTAATAGATCAATAACGATCTATAGGATCATGGTGGGTTGGGGATGATGGCGGTGGGTGGTTGAATTTTTTTACTGATTACTTTTTAGTGTATGTAAAAAATGTAATTTTTTACGTTAATAAACATAAAAGAGAATAAAATTTTAGTTAAAAACAAAAGTTTTGAAAAAATAAAATTTAAAAATTTAAGTTTTTGAAAAAATTTATATAAAAGTATTAAAGAAATTAAAAATTAAAAATTAAAAATGTTTCTTTTTAAAATAAAAAGGTTTAAGAAAATAAAATTTTTAAAGATAAATAAAAGTTTTTTTAAAACAAAAAGTTTTAAATAAAAGTTTTTTTTTTTTTTAAAAACAAAAATTTAAATAAAAGTTTTTTTTAAAAAACAAAAAGTTTTAAAGAAATGAAATTAAAATAAATAAAAGTTTTTTTTAAAAAAACAGAAAAAAGTTTTTAAAAAATGAAAATATTAAAATTTGAAACAATAAAAAAAAAATAAATAAAATAAAATAAACAATCAGGTTGCAGTAGCTGAATGGTATTAAATATATTTACACATGCAGGTTTCTCGCGCCTGATTCGCTCGTGATGCATTGTTTAGTTACTTTACTGTTGTTAAGGTCGGAAGTTTGTTAATGTTAGCAGTTTATTCGTAGGTAAGGTATGTTAGGTTTGTCATTGACATTATATTCGTAGTTCAGTTGATGCTATGTTTGCCTTATTGATCTGTGGAAAACTTTTTGTTACGTTAGTATTATTATTTCATTGATATCAGTATGGACAATTACACAAGTTATGTATAAAATTTGTTAAATATTACTATTATGTTAATGTAAAAATATCCATGATAGTATAGAGAAAAAGTCGTGGTGAGAGGGTGTTGCCGAGTGGTTGGGACTAAGGGGCTGTTGTGCGTGGTACATTATACTCTTAGTTCTGATTATGACACCTTAGCATTATTGAGTGAAAAACTTGTACGTTAGCATAAATTCATTGAATCCACGATAGATAATTAGCCGTTTTTAAAAAATTTTTCGTTTAATATTACCTATGTTAATGTAAAAATAGCCAGGATTGGGATAGGGAGGGGGAGGGGTGGGGGTTGTGTTTTTATAGATTTACAGGTTAAGGTATGTAAAAACACAAATTTTCTTAAGTTAGAAATATGAAAAGCGGATAAAATTTTTAGTAAAAAACAAACTGTTTAAAGCATATAAAACAAAAATAAATGGAAAGTTTTGTGTTATGTTATACAAAATATGACGAATCAATAGATCAATAGGATCAATGAATCAATAGATCATAGATGGGACGAGGTCGGTCTGGCGAGGCTTGGAGGTGGGAGGTGGGGAGGTCGGGAGGCTCTGGGCAGGCTGTTGGAGGCTTTGGAGGTCCTGGAAGCTCTGGAGAGCTCTGGAATGCCTCGGATGCCTGAGGCTCTGGAAGGCTCTGGAGAGCTCTGGGGGTTGAGTGTTGATTTAATAAGGCAGTAATTTTATTTAGTTATAAACTGCAAAAATGCAATAATTTTAAAAAAAATTTTTAATTTTAATTTTTTTATTATTATTTTTTTTTTTTTTTTCTTTTTTTTTTTTTCTTTTTTTTTTTAAATTTTTTTTTTTAATTTTTTTTCTTTTCTGTATCGAGATACATTCATAAGGAAAGATGTATACCCAGTTTCGTCGTTCTATGTCAATATTCAGGTTTTTGAGGGGCCAGCCCTTTGGGTGTGTCCGCTATTTAACCCATATATGATGTGAGTTACCTTATATGATGGGTATATACCCTGAACAGAAGTTTCACGTTCTATTCGATTTTCTATGATTGGCGTTCGGGGTCACCACCCCACTCTGGGGTGTTTACGGACGGATATTTTAACCCTATATACGATAGTGGGTATCGGTGTTGAATGGCTAGTATACCCGGTTCATCGTCTATGTCGAGTATTCTAGGGGTGTTGAGGGGCCGGAAATCCCCCTCGGCTTATGGTCATTTTCATCTCGTTACAGCGTGGATACCTATTTGAGGGGTGGTATACAAGTTTCACCCTTCTACAGTCAATATTCAATGTTTGGGCGGCTAAGTGGTCCCCCCATGGGAGATGCGACGGTCATTGTTAACCTATCTTACAATGACGAACCTTATACGAGATTGTGTCTATACCGAGGTTTCAGCTTTCTTATCTCATGTCAATATTCAATGTTTGAGGGCGGGCCAGCATCCCCCCATGTGGGCAGGTATGCAGGGGTTCATTAATCTGCCCATGACGAGGTTTACGTCACCAATTCTAACCCCCCTCCAAATTTTAGGCCCGATACGACAACTCTACCATCGTACTGAATCATCAATATTCGGATGCCAGAGGCGAAACTTACGACATATATCCTGTTGCCGGTAGCCGGACCTAAAAATCATTCTCATCTTTATATATATATATATATATTATACTAAATAATATAATATATATATATATATATATATACTATATATATATAATATATATATATATATAATATATATATATATATATATATATATATAATATATATATATATATATATTAGAGAGAGAGAGAGAGAGAGAAGAGAGAGAGAGAGAGAAGAGTGAGAGAGGAGGCTGAGCGGTGCGAGAATAGGAGACAGGAGGGCGTAGTAGAAGGAGTCGGTGATTGGTTTAAAAAAAAACGACTTCCTAACAGGAGCGTTGTCGACTCAAATGTCGAACCCTTCAGCGTTCGATTTCGAGAGTAATAATTTAATAATAATAATAATAATAATAATAATAATAATAATAATAATAATAATAATAATAATAATAATAATAATAATAATAATAATAATAATAATAATAATAATAATAATAATAATACAGACAGACCGAAGTCTGTCTGCCAGGTGTTCGGTCGACCCGAACTCATGTTAGGCCTAACCGAATTCGTTCATTAGGACCCGGCAAAAGGGCGTAGCGACATATTTTGCGTTCGCTCTCGGAGGGAGGTACCCCCTATATACATCCTAGAGCAGGGGTTCCCAAACTTTTTTCACCGCGGCACCCTTGTTGTGCTAAAAAAAATTCGCGGCACACCTACTCTTAAATTGGTTTGGTACTTAGTCTTAGGTCTTAGGAGAACAAGAAAACACAATTCAAATTTAATGCTCATTTACCTTTAATGTGAAGAATGAAACGGTTTTTATGATTTTTTCATTATTTTCTTTAAGTTTATAGGAAGTTTTGTCAATTTTACACTTAAATCACTTGTCGCTGAAAGTTTACTCCTGTATCTGTTTTTTTTTATGTAAGCATACGTTGACGCAATGCAGATCGCATAGATAAGGGATATAAAACGGCACCGTCTTTTAATGCAAGTCTTGCCAAGCGAGCGATTGGTTTTGTGCATACACGTGTCATCCATAACCTTCTTGACCCTTTCGTGGTATTTAAGTTTCAGGAGAGGTGGCGTCTTCACTGATGTACAGGCAGATTTTGAAAAGCGTTCATTTGTCATCCCAGTAAGTTTACGTTACGGGTCGCACGAAAACGGGTTTGTCATTCCAGCTGTAGACAATCCTCGAAGGCATATCGGGAAAATTACTCAACAATGTTTTTTTTTCCAAACCCTTCCATGTAGCCAGTTAATAATTTCGAGGAAGTCTTCGGTTGAAAGATTGGATCTCATCTTTTGTTTTGACACAATTCTTGCAAACGAGGAATTAAAGTTGAAGATGTCTCTGCTCTTAACACACGCTTCAATAAAAATTATAAAAAAATTGCGCAAGCCTTTTATTTTGTCGAATTGTGCTCCTCCCTCCCTGGAGAGTATGTGGTGGTTTCATTTAGTTTTTCGAATATGTCGGAAAAGTATCCCAATTTAAGCTGCCAATCGACATCAGTTAATTTTTGAATAAAAAAAGACTGCTCTGTAAATATGTGAACACCAATGCATCGTTTAGTTCAACAGTCTGGCTAAAAATCTTTCCCCTTGAAAGCCACCGCACTTCTGTGTGCTGCGAGATATGTTAAGTGATCCATACCCCATATCTTCGGCGGTAGTTTTTAAAAGGCGCCAAGTGCTTTAAGCTGGTGCGGTCTTCTTAACATGATTAATATCTTCACACATCATCCAGTACCGGCCAGGCTTTTAACTTGTGTAGGCTCTTTCTTTTGCCAGGAAATGCTGTAGTAGACATGGAATGGCTGCTGGATGCGTTTTCTGCCACTTGCTTTATCCTAGACACCGCTCCCTTTGTTTTTCCAACCATTGCGGCCGCTCCATCACTGCAAATATACCAACACTTGGCTCCATTCCAACCCATTTTTCCTCGTTACAAATTTGTCCTACGATACGCATTGAAGAGTGTGTTCGATCCATCGCCAGTTTGGTGTAAGTCTCAAGCACTTGCCATCAAAAGTTCTCTCTTCTCTTTGTCATTTGCGAAGGGAGTACCTCACAAACACAAAGAAGTAACTGCAAGTCGCCGCATACGTCTAGGTACGCTTCAATCAAGCTGTAAAGTAAAAAAATCCGTTTTCAATTTCTTTATAAGTTCTTTCGACTGAGTCTCTGAAATTGTCGTTATCGCAATACTTATAGTATTATTTTAAGCTTCACAGTATCAATTGCTTGGCCATATCTGAACCTAAAATGCAACTAACCATCATCCTCAGGCAAGGTCTTTAATTAATGTCTCGACAATAGTATGCGGTTTTCCAGGTTTTGCAATATGTAAACTGACAATAAATGAAGCTTCAGTTGCATTTCATTTTATTTTTAGAGAATTCTTTCCGATCATAGATTAACTCCCTGATAAGATAAATCGCATTTACGTGACTACAAGCCAAAATGGCCGACGAGTACGTAGACGCATGTATATAATTGGTGTTGCCATATATAAAAACGAAATTTATTACTTAACTCCAAAATTTTAGTGAAAAATTGAAAAGAAAAATGTGCCGGCACCCCTGCACACGCTGGCAGGCACCCCAGGGGGCCGCCGGCACCCACTTTGGGATCCCCTGTCCTAGAGACTTAGAAATTTCGAACGTGTTGAGCACGATGTGATCAGTTTAACACCAGCAAGACATATACCAAGTTTTAAAACGATAGCTCTAAATCAGTTTTGAGACGAAAGGTGTTAGCTCTCAATTTGTCCTATTACTACCTATATAGATATGTATTTTCGTACTCCCCTTATCTATCTACTCTACGTCTTTTTGCCTCCCCATCGTACTACTAACTTAAATTATACGTCCCACCTAGATATATTAGTATTATATAATATATATATATATACGTATATATTATATATATATATATGTAAGGGTTATATAGGTTTATAGACTGGTATCTATTTTTACCTTTAATTCCTATTATATATATAATATGTATATATATTATACACTTATATATATATATATAATATATATATATGTATAATATATATACTAATAGTACTATATCCCTTATATTATATATTATATATTATATTATTATGATATATATATATATATATAAACGTAGTATATAGCAAAAGTTATAGATATTAGAGGTATATATATATTGTATATATATATATAGGGTATATAGTTATAATATATACTATAGGTATAGATAAGTATATGTATAAGATAGTAAGTATGAGTCTCAGTTATATATATAATAGGTGGAGGTAGTTATATATAATATATATAGTATAATATATAATAGGTAGTATATATATTATCAATAGTAGTATTATTATATGTATATACTATATATATAAGTATATATATATATATATATATAGCCTGAGGATTATATAGTATATAGTAATAGATAGTATATATATATATATATATATATATATATGTTATAGTTATATATATATATAATTATTAATAATATATTTACAGTTGACACCACCGTTCACGGCAGATTGTTATTCAGATGAGGGGTGGCACTCACGAGATAATCAATTTAATAAATCCTCTCCCTAGATTCTTATCTTTAGTGAGAGCGACTTGAATTACTGTTTGTCTTTCTTCATTACGAGCGTTTAAAACTGCAGAAATAGTGTCCAGTGTTTCTTTTTTTAATTTGCTAAAAATCGAGTGATTTCCTGACTTTGCTGATTCAAATGCCTCTTCTGTTAGAGATAACAAATTAGACACAATCATGTTTGAAGAATATTGTAAAGGTATTTTCATACTACTGTCTATGACGTTGTAAACTGCACCAAAATCTAATAAAACTTTTACAATGTTTTCTGACCCTTTTTTGGCTGCAATGTGAAGAGCTGTAGTTCCGTTTGGGTAAGTTTTAGCGTTGAGAAAATTCTGCAATTCATTTGGAATTTTCTTTTTTGTATAACTAAGCAGCATTTCTGTAATTTCTTTTTGATTCCTTAACACCGCTTTATGGAGAGATGTATTTCCCTTGCTTGTTGCAATTATAGGGTCTGCCATGTGGCATAATAAGGTTTTAACAGCACTAATATGTCCATTATGTATTGCAAAATGTAAAGCGGTTCTATTCTCGCTGTCTTTTTCATTAACATCATACCCACTTTTAATTAGATCTTCAAGCTTGAGTATGTTTCCTATGTTTGCAGCGGAATGGATACCTTCCATGTCTTTTAAAATATCTGAAGTGTCTAAACCTAGGAATTGATATTGTTGATTAATAAAGTCAAGAATTTCTTCAATTCCCTTAACAAAAGGATGATTTACTCCAAAAATTCGTTTACTCTCAGGTAATAACTGATAATTGATTCTATAGGCCATGCTTATGTTTCCATTTATGAAATGACATCTTGCTAAAATATGTTTTGCATGAAGAGTATCAGGATGGTCTGGGCCTAAAGCTTTGACTTGTAATTTATACACGTGTTCACTTAATTTCACCCCTTCGCTATCGTTCCGAATACAGGGAAGAATAGCACCAATGTGTCGTAAAGTCCTTAAAGTATAAGAATGATTTGGTCCTAAAATCTTGCTTTTGATCTCATAAACCTTCATATAAATATTTAAAGCTTCTTTAAAATCACCCATGTTATTCAGTACCATGGCACAATTATTATAAGCAGTAAAAGTTAACGAATGTTCAATCCCTAATGTCTTCTTCCTTCTTTCATATACCTCAGAATTGTGAATAAGAGCCTCGTCATATTTTCCTAAACTGTCTAACGACAAAGCCATGTGAAATCTTGTCAACAAAACTTCTGAATCATTCTCACCGAAAAGTTCTGCTTGTTTGAAATAAACTTGCTGAAATATTTTCAAAGCTTCTTCATCCTTTCCTAATCTATGAAACACAAGTGCAATAAAGCTCCTTGTTTTTAGAGTAAGTTTATTACTTAACCCCAATATTTTAGTTTGGGTTTGATAAATATTTTCGAATGTACTCAAAGCTTCTTGGTAGTTTCCAGATTTATAATACATAGTGGCAACATCAGTCTCAATTTCTAATGTCAAAGGGTTATCAGTCCCCCAAACATTTTGCCTTCTATTCAAAATCTTTTTATATATTGTCAATGCTTCATTATACTTTTCCTTAGTAATTAAAGTTTTCGCTAAAAGAATTTCATGCTGATCACTTTTACAAAGCATTGCTTTTAAATCATTCAGATTTGGGAAATCATTAAGAATGGCAATAATCAAAAAAGATTTGTGCTCTTTATTTTGGCAGTTAATTATTGAATTTTTCATTTCATTTTCAGCCTTTTCCAATTTTGAAAGGACTCTCACATCACAATTTTGAACCATTTCAAAAATGTCAGCAATTAATTTTAAAAAACTGACAATATCCTTATTAGAAGCAAAATCTAAAGGGGTTTTACCATTTTCACTTGCTATGTTGTACGCAGCACCACGTGATAATAAAGCTAAAACAATTTCGTAAAAATTAAATTTTGCTGCGTAGTGCAATGGTGTACAACCTCCCTTGCCGATGATGTTAGGATTAGCATTATTTTTAAGTAAAATATTTACGATATCGTGGAAACCTTTCCAAGATGAGTAATGTAATGGAGTGTTATTTTCTTTCTTTTTCCCATTTACAAATGCGCCTTCCTTGATGTATTTTTCAACCTTCTTACTCTCATTGAGCGTAACAGCATTATACAGATTTTCAGTTGCTTCCAGCAAATGAATTACTTGCTCATTTATTATGGTAAATGACTTGATCTCAGTTGAATTAAAAATGTTGTAGTAAGCTCCGTTTTCTATTAATAATTCCGAGAATTCTCTAAATCCTTTTTCAACGGAATAATTCAAGGGTCTCCGACCTTGTAAATCAATTGCGTTTACATCAATATTTTTATTTATCAAAAACTTAAGTACACCCAAATGACCTCCAACTGCAGCATAATGAGCTAAATTCCATCCAGCAGATCCTATATCCTCAACCGAATTACCTTTTGCAATAAAAAGCTCCAGGTCCTGCAAATGACCTTCCCTAGCAGCAATATGAAATGGCTTGGAGCCAGAATTATTCCTAGAGTGTAAATCTGCGCCATTGTTTATTAAAAATTCAGTCATATTCGAATTCCCGTTTTGAGCAGCAATGTGTAACAGTGTCCAACCATCATTGCCTTTGTTATTAATATTTTCATGAGGCAACAGTAACTGAACCACTTCTAAATGGGAATCGAAAACAGCTAATTCTATTGCTGTTCTATTTTTAAAATCTTTTAAAAGAACATTTATTTTCTCCGATTCCATTAATGTTTGAACAACTTTAGTGTGGCCAAATTTAGCTGCTCGATGCAATGGTGTTTCTATATCTCCACCATGTGTTTCAGTATTAACATCTGCTCCAAATGTAATTAAAGTTTTGGTCACTTCATTGAATCCAGCTAACGAAGAAATGTGCAATGGTGATACAAAGGAGTTTTTTGCTTTATCATCACTTAGTAAATGGTTGACATCAGCTCCTTTGAGAATAAGTGCTTTTACAATGTTGTTGTATCCTCTTGCGACAGCTGTTCCGAGTGCATTGTTTAAAAATTCAATATTAATAACATCGCAACTGTCAAGTACATGATTTACAATATTTAGGCTTCGTGACAAAACTGCAGCTTGTAATGCCTTTCCATTATCTGAATTAACGTCAGCACCATTGTCTAATAAATATTTAACAATAATAGGATTTTTATTTTGAATAGCAAAATGCAAAGAAGTAAAACAATTCTTGTTTTTCATATTTATATTGCTTCCGTGACTAATTAAAATTTCGGTTACGTCTTTACTATTACTCAATATGGCAAAGTGTAAAGGAGTTAAACCAAGTGAGTCCTTTAAATCAATAATAACATTATGGTGTAGCAACTCTTTCACTATCTGATAATTGCCAGAGTACGAAGCTAAATGCAAAGCTGTTTTATTGTTATTATCTCTAGCATTGAGATCAAATCCTAATGAAGATAATTTTCCTATTATATCAAAGTTTCCATGAAAATTTGCTGCAAAATGCAAACAGCTCCAACCAATGTTATTTTTACAATGAATATCTGCATTATTTTTTAAAAGATTTTCAAAAATATTTTTAAATCCATATTGAAGACTTATATGCAGAGGTGTAACACCAAAGATTGTTTTTGCATTGATATTTGCTCCTTTTTCAATCATGAAGTTTACCAATTCCACGTTACCATTTAGAACGCTAATGTGTAAAGGGGAAACACATAAAATGTCTTCACAATTAACCGTTGCACCTTTTTTGATCAGATATTTTACCACTTCTGTGTGGTTTTTCTTTATCCCGAGTTGTAGGGGGCTGATTTTGTTTGAGGTTTTTGAGGTTATGTTTGCTCTATACCTCAATAACAACTTAACAACTTGTAAGTGACCATTAGCAGCTGCTAAGTGTAAAGAAGAAAAACCTTCGCTTGTTGAAATATTAACATGTGCTCCATTTTCTAACAAAAGTGCAGCAATATTCATTTTCCCATCTTCAGCTGCACGATGCAAAGGTGCATAATTATATGTAATCTGAGGTAGGTTGGCATTTGCTCCATTACTTAACAAAACTTTAACGACTTCTTCATGACCATTTTCAACAGCATATTGTAGGGCAGTAGACCCATCAATCACTCGACTATTTATATTTGAACCTTTAGATAATAAAATTTTAATAACTTCAATGTGGCCATTCAAAGCTGTAGTGTGCAAAGGAATCTCACCCTTATCATTAGTAGCATTAATATTAGCACCTTTTTCCAATAAAGTTTCAACTAAATCCACAAACCCCTTTTCTGCTGCGATGTGTAAAGGTGTAAATTTTCCCATCGTTTCACTGTTAATATTTATTCCCTTTTTATGTAAGCATTTAACTATTTCTATTTGATTTTTAATGCTTGCAATATGGATAGCTGAATGGCCAGTAATGTTTTTCACGTAAATGCCTTTACTTCATATTGTTAAAAGTATTGTCCGACGGTTGATTTCGGCTACGACCACTAAATACTGCATTTTATGTCCCAAAATGCGTGATGGTTCTGCAATTATTATTGTTGTTGCTCCTTGCCGTCAAAGAGTATTATTGCATAAGAAATAAATCTACAACCTTTTGAGCAGCCAGTAATGCAGCTCAGGACCTCGAGACAGGAGTGTGTCCCCATTAACTCTCCCCAGATAAGTCAGAATCTTTGAACTATTTCTTGTAGAATATTGCTGTCACAGTGACAAATTATCCTTTTGAGGCACAATGTAGGGCTTGGTGCAAACGTATACTCTCATCTCCTTCTCGAAATTCAATGTGCCCTGCGGATCCGAATTTTCCGAAGACAGGGCAACATAAAATTCTTCAAAGATTACCGTTTCTCCACAAGCCTTTTCGTATTCATCTTGAATCTATACTTTTTACACGGAGCCTCATATGGATCCAAGCTACTAAGTTAATAACCATTTTTTAACTGCACTAATATGAAATGGGAGGGAATAGTTTACACGAAGGTTTTCCAATGGAAACATATCGACGGGTTCTTTCTATTCCACTTTTCGTTGATTTACGGATAAGTTTGTGCCATATCGGTTAGACAGTAGGTTGCTTAGAGTGGTTAAATCAAGTGCCTTCTTAATTCTTCATTTATGCTACTTGCAAATGTGCCAAAGATGATACGCTTAACCATAGGTCTGTCCATTCGAGATATTCAGTGCTTTTCAATCACTCCCACAGGAAATGTTAGATACTTGTGCGGACGAATTTTGTTCTATAGAAGATATTGCTAAAGTGCAGAGAATAACATCAAAAGTAATCTAGGGTGTTCTGTAATAATAATCTATTCTGACCATTCTTCTTATATACCCTTTATTTAAGCAAGCTAATATGTCTTCGTTGTTTGAGCTAATATTTGAGTTAACAATATTAAGTTCTTAGTCTTTTTAAGAAGCCTTTTAGCTCAAAGAAAGTTTTCGATGTTCGCTAAGATCTTCGGTCTGTTGGCTTTGGTTGGCATTGCAGATATTCTAGGTTGATTATGTATAGTGGATTTTTTGCGTTTTTATGTAAAACTACAGTTTTTTTGCATTACTACATATGTTTGAATTCCTTTGTTTACCTCTCTCAAAAACTACATCATTGCATTTTGTGAAGATTATATAATAATTCGTAGGTCCAAGATATAATATATGTTTCGTAACCAGTTCTTCTCAACTGTTATCTTATCTTCCACTAATCTCTATTTTAACTCATCGGTTATAAATGAAGCTTAGAACAATTATAATGCGTTAGAACGTTCTGTTGTGGATACCTATTATGACACTTTCATCCATCAGAAATTATGCCTTTATACAATAAATAGCCAGGCAGATCTGTCATGGTATAAATTTTGCAAACCTCTCCTATACTTTACTGTGCGATTGAAGTTCAGAGAAGATAATGGCCATAAAGTTATCATACATAAAGACGCGTGTAACACTTGCATTATAATTAGCAAAGCAAATTACATCCTGAACAACGGCTATGAAATAGATGCTGATATTTTATATGAGCTGGGTGATTAATAGACTACTTAGTTCACTTTACTAAAGGTTATTTTAATCATATTGTTTCTCGTTTTTTCTATACATCGGTACTATTTAACTCGTCGATAAACTGCTGAACCAATTCTATACCCTCATAATTCTCTTCATAAATGTTAAGGATATTTTAAATTTAATCTCATATTCACAGAGGTAAGTACGACTTATAAAAATTTCCACTCAATTCACATAATATACACTCAACGGCTACTTCTCTGACTGATGGACAACTATATTATTCTGTTATAAATTATTTTCTCGTTAATATATAACCAGTTCAATTTCTCAATACGTACGATGAAATAACACATCAAAAACCCACATATGTTGTTACGTCACAGAATCTTTTTCAGAATCTAAACTTGAATAATGTCATTATAATCAATCGTCTTGAATTATCATGTCTATGTTTATTCTTTTTGTTCAAATGGATATAAGGCATGAAGGAATGATTACGAAGATTTACTAAGATATTTTTCTTCGATTGTTGTTCCGGGTACTTAACTAATGAGATAGAATGGACGTAATCCTACTAATAGTTATTGTGCCGTGAAATATATTGGTAAGATCTCATAACGGTGATTCTTTATAAATCATACTAGCTCATCACTGTCATTCTGCTCATTAAGGCATACTATGAACCTCCGAATACTAAAATATTGACTTACAGTATAATATCGTGAGCGATGTATCTCATCGTCACTTCTATATATATGGGATAGACTAACGTCGATTATTTCGTAAGACTTATAATCTATATATCAAGTCTATATGATATTTCTCCAGCAGAAGACGGTGATATTAACATACTTAAGAAGTTGAATACTTAAATCCTATAAATTGTAATAGATCCAACATTGGATGAATCGTATTTCAATTATATTCCTTTCTATTACTACAAGCTGGTCCGACGGCTCTTTAGCTGGCAGTTATAGGCACACATATCATTGTGACCGAGGGGCATCATCACTCAGGAAGTTTGGATTATGTATACTTTGTTCTTTAGTGTATAGTCTTTAGTCTATTTCTAATGAATATATTTTGGAGCAGGCCCTGAATAGCAGGACTGGCTTACACGTATATAAACATGAAAAGGGCCAATTATAAAAAATTTAATTTTTCATTACCATGACTTCTTAGTAATGTACTCGCAATAAATAAAAATATCCAAACCAAAATTTGACAAAATAAGCTGCAAAATAAGTACTAACAAATGGAATATATGGCTCATTTTTTTATTCGCCACTTTCTAAGGTATCAGATGAAATGGTTGATTTTTAGCGCAATCAAACATTTACGCGAAGAATGGTACTCAAAAAAATCTTTTCCTCATTTTCTACCTTGTGTGTATTATCCGTGACTTTATGATACTGCGTGAATTGTGTCATTCTTCGTCTTAATCTCTATGCGATATTTTTCGTAGCAATTTATTACATCAAATTCTCGTCTAAAATTTCTATTCAATGGATGGTTTATCCATTGTACTACCAGTCAATTTTTTGTGAATAGAGATAGTATAAAATAAACGCTTTAAAACTTAAAGATTCTTTGACTCTCCGCTATATAAAAATACTCTCCACACCTATTACCTCAGTTTTAGCATATATCAATATAGGACACACTTTATTAATTAATCTCTAGAAATCTTCTTATTATGAAACCTTGCCAAATAAGATAAATTCTATTATTTAATTGTGCATACAGAGTTCTGAATGGCGTCTCCATGGTCCATATTAGACATTATTTATGTACATAACATCAAGTAATTTTCAGTATTTATGTTGTTTAGCGTATCGCCCATAAATAAATATAATGCATTATGACTAACTCTTATCTTACATCCACTGGTTGATAGTCGCTTCTCTGCTTTTCTAATGAATGGTAGTAGTGTTGTGTCTTATGTTACTTTTATTGCAGGTCTTATATTAATGATAATCCAACTTTTAAAAGTGTTTAATTTATGTATTTGTTATTTACTCAATATAGCTTTATTCTCGTTCATCCATATTTTTCAAAGCTTTATCTTTCTCAAATATTATTATTTGAAGTATTAGCATTTTAATAAAATATTAATTATTTAAGATACTCTCCAGTATATTTCATTCACTGATCGCTCATTCAAAGAGGAAATTTACTTTCCAAAAGCTTATTAATATCTTAACTATTTAGTTAATTGAATTTAGCTTTTCATAGATACATAAAAACCGCGTAGAAGGGAGTTTCCACCCATGATTAACTTGTTCTGTTATATTTCTCTTTCTATCACTGGCTGGACTCGCTTTCATTCTCAATGCAGAAAATACCGGTACAGGTGTTGTGTTACATTTTGATAATGTTTTGAACTACACTTTTCAGCTCCAACCCATAGTACTCCTTTTTATATCTTCGCTTCATTGGGCTTGCTTCTAGTGACATCTCATCTTTATTTTATTCGAAAAGGTTTTTCTACATTTCTTATATGATAATAGCGTGCTATTATAAAGCTCATAGACAATCCGTCAACTACAAGTTAACAGATCTCTCGGAACCATAAGTATTTATATATTTACTTGGGATTTATTATATATGTTATTATATATTATATATATAATTAATATACGTGACACTATATATATTCAACTAATCCTTCAACTTACTCGTCCCAATTTCCAATAAAATTGGGACGTGCTTATTGCTGGTTACTTTATAATATATATATAGATAATCACTAAATATTCTTCCTTTAACCTATTATATACTTTTAATACTCTTCTATAATAAATATCCTTGGAATAACAAATGATTATATATTATATATATCAGTGGCGGACTCGGTTTTAGGTGAGACGCCGCTCAGATGCGAGCGGAATCTCTGCGGTGACTCCGTTCTACTCCATTATACCACAACTAAAACGTTCTCTGAAATTCTTCATATAGACAAGTCTTTAACGTTATAGGACTCATTGCTTTTAATTTAAAATCAATGATTGAATGGAAATTTTAAAAACTCTTGGTAATGAAGCGGGTAAACGTAATGAACAATCTAGCACTACTACATAATGTAATCATAATAGGTTTTGAGTGAGAATCGATACACTATGTCTTCAGTCTCGCTACGTACGTTATTTGAACATAAGTTCATTAATTTTATTATAAGAACTATGAGTTGGCTGAGCGAATATCATTCATTTCGCTCCCCGAATAGATCTAAATAGTATGTGAAAATTATCGTCTGCAGCCGGAATATAGAAGAGATGTTATTGAGAAAATACTTACTTGGAAGCGAATATCTTAAGATCGCTTACTCAGTGCTAAGTTGACGATATCACTAAGTATTTATTATTATTATATATTATTATTATATTTTTATATATTCTGTGGTGATTATGTTTATTAATTCATATTTACTCTATTTTATAATAATAAATAATAACAATTTGGTATTAATTTTAGGCTATTTAATACTCAGGAGGTACGATAGTAATATACTATAATAGGTATTTTAGGTAGGTGTTTGAGGTAAATATTATTTACTACATATATTATTTACTATAATATATTATTATACAAGATAAATGATTATGGTATAGAATATACTTCTCAAAATTATAAGTTCACTATTTACTATTTATATTTATATTCCCACAATAGTACTTTGTACGACACTGTTCTCATATATCTATTTTAATTATATACAGACCTAATCTCCCAATGGCTGCCTTGACCATGATCAGAGATATAAGAGGTAATTTTACATGTTTGATCTGATATTTTATAATTAAACTCCTCCTTATGATAAGCTAATTAGTTATATAATAAGAGACTTACTTCTTATATTGATTTATGCACTCACCATTTAGATTTTATAAAATTATATAATATGCATTGTCATATTAATTATTTAATGTGATAGTAATTTAGTTATAATATTTTGTTATACTTTGTTTAATATTTAACATGTTATTCATAGAAACCTAAGTTAGTCGGCAAATCCAATAACCAGATGAAAGATTCATGAATTTTTTTTAATAAGTGCTCAGAGGGTTTTGTATACTGCATAGAGCATACGTAGATTCTAAAAAATTCAGGTATTAATATCAAGCGCTTTTATAAGTATATTTGAATTTAATTCTTATAGATTGTGTTATTATAATCTTATTTATTCTTCTCTATGATCTTGAAGGTGTGATTTTTAATAATTTCAGACAATGAATCAGTTGTTACTATATAGAGTATGTGTATGAATTAATTTCTCTGTCAAGATTTCTCTTGAATAAAAATTAAATATAAAAAGAGCTTGGTATGCCGTATTCGTGCGCATAAGAGATTTTAATATGAGAATTTAATCTGTGTTTCTAGGCTATGATCCAGTGTCGTAAAAAGAGCAAAAAGACCGTTGTAGTACCTCTGTAGAGAAAAGTGTATAACGTGCATATTGTAATATCATAAGTGTGATCGACAAATAGTATGAATACTCTTCGCGAGAGTCATTACCTACTCCATGAGTCCAAAAACTGCTCTCTAGTTACTTTCCTTAGGCTATCTCCCCACAACATGCTCTTTTGCATAATTGAAGGAGATGATTCTTGCGGCTAGAATTGGTTACTTGTATGACTGGATTTATAGTTACCCCAATGACGTGATTCAGATTCAACCAAAATAAGTGCGCAAAGGTAAACATGACGCTTCTTTCTGTGACTAGTCTAATAATACGGCAGACTGAGAATGTTAGCTACAAATTTAGCAAGGACTATTGATGGAAAAAAGATGACAACATGATAAATAATGTTACTAAAACTCATTGATATTCTGACTTACAAATCAAAGCTAGGATTAGCTCGAGTCATTACTGGGATTATCAGCAATCCAGACAGCCTGTTACTTAATAAAATTCGACTCTACGATTCTCACTAGCTAATTATCAGAACGTCCATACATAAACTAAAGCTTTTTTTGTTCGCGCAGAATCATACTGGTGAACTCCACCTTAAAGAGGGGTATGCATGAGATACTCACGCGTGTATTAAAAAGCTCCATGATTAGTGTAAATGGATGTGTGTTCTGATGTTCTTTAACGCAGCCTACTTTTACCTTTATTTATGTAATATAATTTTATTTCATATATATATATATTTTACCAAACTTTAAAACGTTTGCAAAAATTTACTAATAATAGTCGAGATTAGAAGATTATGACGAAGGATCAATATCGTATATGGTTTTTTTTAACTTATCTGTCCATGACTCTTACGGCGTATTACTCTGGTAGAGTGGTTATATGTTGGTGACATTATTATCTAAAAGAGCTTTTCTCAACTTATAGACAGTTTATACTATAAGGGCATCGTATATTGTCAAAGAATGAACCTCTAGAACCAGTGAGACATGTAGTCATACTCGAGGAATTATCGAATTTATAAGCTCCTCTCTTGAGCTGAGTATGAATAATTACTTCGGCTAATAATAAACACGCATAAATCTTATTTGAGGCGAGACTTCTTTATAATACCCCATGCATTCTATTCACTAGTGTGGCTCTATTTAACAACATTATGCTAGTTATAGTTAATAGAACCTGATATTTAAAGAAATCTTCCCTTTTATTGGATACAACTCATATATCACACGTAGGACTGTCACAACACATATGTAACTTAATATGCCTCAAAGTTATGAGCTGCCGTCACCTCAATATGATAACTTTGGTGCGGCGATCGAAGCCGTATAGTCGGTAGGTCCATGATCGTATATTATAATACGCAACAGTTTACGTCAGCGAAACAGAGAATCATATATTGTACATTGTCCTATATGACAGCTTATTCTAAAATTGAAGATTTTTTGATAAATATACTTCTGTACTTAGTAGTTACAAAAGTTTCTCAAAATTCCAGAAAGTAGTCGAGAGCTCTACGTTTAGAAATATGTACATAATCCAAGCCTCGATTTTTTCTACAATCTCCTTCTCAGAGATGCTCTGTACTTTTAGATCGAATATTATTTGAGGGAAAACTCAGTGTGGTTGAGTCCAAAAAACTGTTTAAACACAATGGTAAATCTCTCACTTCCGTAGCTCGTTAATAACGTTGATTTGGTTGAAAGCAGAAGAGGCTTTAGTGTTAAGGTGATGATGACTTTGAAAAAACTCTAATACATGAAAGCAAATGCAACTGGAACATCTGAGTTATCAATGCAGTCGATTGATGTTCTCAACAAAAGGTATATATATATACTGATTTGCTCACACCTTTGTACTTTTGTGTGTGTTGTTTGTGCGGTCCACTGGTTAGTAACCAATAGTTAATGCACAAGATACATGAATTCTGTTGTGCTTGTTAATACAACTTCTTCCGCAGAACATGCCATGACGGATTAAATATGCATCATTATATAACAACGCAGAGGGTAATGGGAATAATCTATATGTACTAATAGAATTAGTGACTTGACCAAAATATATATGGAGAGAAGTTACAAGTAGCTAATGTAATCCAAAGCGCCCAATAAATGGAAGAAATTGAGGGACGCTCTCTCCCCCATTGCTCAGTGTCGATGCAGTGGAAAGAGAAGGGAATACTGTTACGACTTAAACTCCTAGGCCTACTCAGCATAGTGAGCATACGTGAAACCATATAGATATATATAACAGCTCTAGAACGCTTATTTAAAAGGGATGGTGCCTCCTCTCCTTTCCTCGCTCCCTACATACAACTAATCTCGATCTAGGGAGAGTGTTCGATTTAAGTCGATTCATTTACTTACAGCTCAACTTTTCAGACGGTTGAACACTTTAATTAATATTAGAACCTCAATTTTCAACAGTTGCCTTTCGTATCAAAGACGTGTAACTGTTCTTAGTTTCCCTCTCTCAAACATCATTGAAGACATCAAATCTGATACTGAAGCTCATATATCATAGAGGAGACAGCAATTTCTATTCCTTCTGAAATTTGACTCTTTCGACTCTCCTTAATAGAGTAACATTATTTGAGAAAAGCTGGACCTTCGGGACATCAGACTTTTGAATGAGACATTATGGTAGTGTCTTAAAAGCTTATAAATAACACTACTCGCATATACTCAGGCATTCGCTGTTTGCAACGAGTCTGAAATTAATGCTTTTTCTAGATTAAAAGAATACGATAACCGTGTGATTCGAATTACTAATTAGGCCACTCTAAGAAAGTATCTTAAGGTATAATTGCCCTCGTGTTGCCGCTTGCCAAACAGAAAGAGTATCCCTGCACCGCCAACGAATTCCATATGCTTATATGACTACCATCATGTGAGTCTGCAACTTATTTGCAAAGTCCAAAAGCCATTATGCTTGCCAGACGACATATTGCATGCGATCTTAGCTACAAATATATTATACAAAAAAACCTACATGTCATATAATATTTAACCTCAGAAGTACATTATAACCGATATTTTTTATAATTTTTATTTTAAATCATTTAGTTTTCAGGTAACTTTTTTTAATATTAAATTGTGCTGACACGTGAGCACCGAAAGGTAGAAGAATATATGTCATTAGGCAGAGGCATAACTTTTGATAGAAGCATACTCGCTCAATAATAAGCTTAGGTAATAATCTCAGTCATATAACATAAAACTAATATTAGTACGCTATTTAGTTATTAGATAATAAATATTAATATTAATATATATCTACATATAGATATATATATTAATTATATCATATAAAATTTAAAGTTTGATATGATATAACAGTATCTCTCAGCTATAATATATAACTGTCGGAAATCGCCAACACCCCCATTCATGATCACTATCACCCTGAAGGTCGCTCTCCACTCAAGATATATATATTCATATTATTCACAAACAACGTGATATAATGCTATTTAATAAATTCTATATTATTTATCTTATTAATCTATTAGTAACTCTATATATATATAACATACTGCCGGATATCATATAAAATATATACATATTTGTACTATATATCCCTCAAAATAGTAATTATACTATACATAAGTATTAAAACCCCCCTCATCTATAGCTACTAATTTCAGTTATATATATTATCTTATATTTCATTTTAGCATGTATAGATATATTACAACTATTTTAATTTAAAAATTCCTAATATAATGTATACTATTTTAGTATATATAATATAATATATTATAAATATTATATATTACCATACAATTAAGATGCACTGTAGATAATAATATATTTATACTAATATACTAATCTATTTCAAATTTTGAACTTATAGAAGATCATAATATTGAATATTAATTATTATATTTACTAATTATAAATTATTTAAATATATGCAATATTATACATATTTATCATTTTTTTTTTAAAGATTATAAGTATAATAATACCTAAAATATTATATATATTATATAATAAGTATTATAATATTTTAATAATATATATATATATAATATATTATATAATAGATTATTATTAAAGCATTCTTATATAATATTATATAGTATTATATCCCGTATTTATTAATTTAATAATCCTTACTATAAAGAAAGTAAACCTTATAATTTCATATGTACTCAACTATTCGATATCTTATTATATAATATTCTTCACAGCTCTCTCACTCATCCAATCCTATACATTGCCAAAGCATACGTTTCTCTCTTTGTTTTTGCTGATACATCATTTTTAAGAGACTTGCTTTCATTGATACTTACAATAGTAATATATATGTAATGTTTGTCTACTTGTACTAACTTATAGTATATATATAATAGTAATAGTAACTATAATATATTAATAATGTATAGTATATATATAATAATAATATTTCAATATGTAATGATGTTACGTTATATAAACCGTAATACTCATGTATAATATTACTAGAGAATTCGCTTTTCAGCCTCTGACTATTAATATCTATAAAAAGATGGAAGAGTTATATTTTTTACCTAAATTTTTATTGGCACCACTTGCAAAGAATGATAACATAATATGTAGCCCTATCTGTATCTCCATATCTTTTAATACTTTGAAATAACTTTAGTTATTTATATTTTACTGTGTGACATTTAATTGCTACTTATAATTATATATCAATATTAAGGTAATATTTAGTATAAATATTTTAATATTAATATATTTATTAACAAAAATAATCCTGTAATATAATATATGTAGTAATCTCTATAATCAAATAAATTTATTACTATAATTATTTATTTATTTTTAATTTATTATATTAATTATTTTAATCTAATTCAATTGATATATATATATAATCTCCAATATAGTTTCCTTTGATTATGTGAATATTTACATAAGATAATATAATAATTATTTACTAGCCTATAGTTAAATATATATTCAATTACAAAATCATTTTTTAATTAGCTATATATATTCATGTTTTTTATAAAATTCATTTTTATAAATCATAGCATACATATAAATTATATGATATATATATAATTCTATATTATATATATATATTGGCGGGATTGAAATTATTTGACCTGAATTATGATTTGTCATTCGGAGTTTGATAATTGTTAGTTTTGTAGCTTTTTATTATCAGTGTTCATCATGCTGAGGTTCTTATACTTTTCGGCAACTGTACTGATACTATTTATGGATCTTATATCAAAAATAGTGTTTATACTAGGAAATAATATGTACTCACGTTTACCTGTTATTGTAATATGACCTTAGTTCGATTTCCAGTAGTCTATATAAACAAGTAATTAATTTATACTATTCTAATAAAGCCATTATGTCAATATCTAATATAACTAAATTCTTAATAATTAAAAGTGATAAGGAAATTCTTATATCAATATAGTAGATATTAAAATAATAAATTATATAATATAACTTTCAATGTATATATACTAGTATATATAAATATATACGTACAAAATACACAAATAATATATATATTATACACTATTATTATACGTATATGTATTTATGATACCTTAACGCTGTGTTGGTTCAAAGATCAAATAAGACAGGAGGGCTCCCATCGTGTTTTATTGTTTTATATATGAGTCATATTAGTGTGATAATAATATTTATATGGCTCAGCTGTGAGAGTGTTATGGATATCTTTAACTGATTGATGGGCTCTCCGAGACTCTCGTCTGCGGAGCTAGCTGTATTACAGGTACAACATCGAATAGTGTATTCAGAGCGCTGTAATTTTTAGCCTATTCTGTTGCGATGCGTTTTTCCAGATAACTAATATAATTATGAAAGCGTCCACAATTTTCTCTCGTGTTCTATTAATAATACGTGTTAGACAAAAATTGACACTTTTTTTTCAAATCCATTACAAAGAATTTGACTGCTCTTATATTTGGACAATTTAAGGTATTGACAAACTTGGCAAATTTTAAAGGTGATAAATAACTAATAAAATGATGAATGTTCACGATAAAATACCCAAACACTAAGACTACATTCCCATTGCGAAAACAGCAGCGTCGTCTTGCCAAATAATTGCGGAAGAAAGTTGATTAGATAAATCTCTCGGAGTAACAGTTTGTTCGGTCAAAGCTAACGCCAAAATGGAACGTAACACATACGTGGAATAATAGATAAGTTTGTATTTGGGCAAAATATTCGCACATAGTGTGGCAGGACTATGGTTAGGAAAGTTTCACGGATAACTCAACATAGACGTCTATCCGCACAACTAAATTCAAACGAACTTCATAGCAAAACGATGTTGAAGCTTAGATTAACATATGGCCACCAATACAAAGCTGGATGTATCTCCAAGTTACTCATAGCTCTCATAGAATGTGTGAACATTTTACTCTAGTCATCCTCCACTGTGGAAATAGTAATTATGGACCAATAGTATTGTTCAGTAACACTCTTCTTGTTTTTCAATAAAGAATAATTCAATATTCTTGTATTATGTGAATTTATAACCATAATAGTAATACGATGCAAAGTTAAATTATCTTGCATGTTGTTTTTATAAAGGACTTTTTATGGAGCGCCTTTTTCTCCTGCGCCTCTAACCTCGTGTATCTAATTATTATATTTTATAATTAATATAATATATAGCATATCAGAAAATTGCCCAACCTACTTATAATTTATATTTAAATATATTTATATATTAATCTATTAAATATAGTAAATATAATATATATATATTTAATATAAAATACTTATATTATTTCAATAACTATAACTATTACTTTTATAAATGCTACTTAATATTAAATAGTATTTGATGATAAACTTTTTAATTATTTAAGTAAATAATAATTAAAGTTTGATACTTCTATATATATATATATATAAATATTAACAATATACTATTATATAATATAAACATATATTTATTATATATATAAATATAGTATAGTAATATAATACTTAATTCTTAATTATTATATATAATTAATATATATATATAATTTATATATATATATATATTATATATATATATAATATATATTATATATATTATATATTATAGTAATATATTCATATATATATATATAAAATATATATATATATATAATATATATATATATATATATATTATATTTATATATATAATAAACTTATTTACAGCTGCTTCTCTTGATATATAAGATACTATACTATAATATATATACCTACTATATATATTAAAGTAATAGTATATTAGCCTGTTAATCTTATATTATATAATCAAAATACTAATATCTCATATTATAGAAATAATAGTTTATTATATATATTTATATACTATACTATACGGCTCGTGGTCTTGTGCAAGGGGGTGCTGATTTTAAACCATTGAAAAATAATATAACTAAATATATTATAATATCAATATAAATTTATAATAATAAATATAATATATGATATATTATATATATAATATAATAATAAGTTAATATAGGTAGGAGGAATATATTCATTCTCCAAACTCTGATGAAAAGTTATACAATGATTTTAAAAGTATATATTAATATATATTATGATTATTTTACTATTATTATTAAATAATTTCTTATCAATTTACACACTCATATTGCCTAAGATTTCTTTAGTAATTTTATGATAATTACTGATAATATAACTATACAATTTTTATATTAACATCTAGTTTAACCTTAATATAACTACAATAAAGAAACACCTCAGTATTATATAATATAAAAATTATTTAACCAGACTTATATATTAGAACAAGCAAAATAATAAGTGATAGCTACTGCAGATATTATTGAATTGAGAGTCTTTTAATTGTTGGTCAATCCAATATCTCCTAAGTCCTATGTCACCAAGCGCTCTCGTCGAGTCGGACTCGCCTATATCTCACCCTCTCGTTCTGAGAAGTTGTCACGATGAGAAAACATCCTCCTTGTTTACTTCTAGCTCTATTACTTCTATTTCTGAAAGGATTGGGACTGTTATATCTGACCTCTTTATAATCAAGGTGAATCACTTTTTCTATTTCTGGTCGGAAGCTGATGGGACATAATCGAGTTGAGTGGCTTCCATAAACTTTCATTGATTGTTTTTCTATATATAGATAATTGCCTCCAGGTCTACCGTGCACTTTGAAAGATATATATGGTATGTCTCTTAGATATAGGAGGAATCTTTACAATAAAAATTTTCTAAAAATTCTACTGAGTTTTTTATATCGAAATTGTATTTAAATTTATATTTACTAATACATAATTATCCTCTAGTTATTATGTATACTCGCCAATCGGACCATTCCTTAATTATCCTTCTCATTGACTCTCACTTTTAAAGCTTGGGCGATAGCATGAACTCCATCTCATGCGCGTTTGTTAGCTCATAATTTAATATGTTATGTCAGCCGGAAACGCGCTCTCGCTGTGTCGATGTTTCGTACTATCTATTCTCTTATTAGCCATGGTCCCGCTAAATTTACCTATAGGTAACTTGGACGTTTGATACGGAGTTGATTTTATTAGATTGTTTTCGTGAATATTCTCTCTTTTTGTGTTAAATAATCCGTTTGAAGATCGAAATGATGATGCGTGTATTCTATATGCCACTAATATATACGCCTATAATATCTGCGTATTTATTAATATATGTACGTCTTGTGCCAATCTACTACTGTTCCTCTCATATTCATGAGAAACGCATAAAGAAAAATAACCAACGGTTTTTAGAATAATTATACAGCTTTCTATCGTGCATCGTTCTCCATATGTAATAAGTTGTTTATATATTATCCATGCAGTTAATATGAAAATTTTGTTTTGCATCATTTTTATTAAAATATATTATAAATATAGGGTTAATTATATATTACTGAATAGTGTCTAACCTTTAGTATTTTTTGAAATTTCAGTGTGCCAAGTCTGAGTTGTTTGGATTGCATACATATTC